>CM077261.1:22826157-23086157 GCA_039654775.1 Spinibarbus caldwelli | reverse complement strand
ATATAATATTATATTTAATTTTATTCATTTTGTTTGTCTCTTTTTTTCTGTTTTAAGGGCTACAGTGGGAAACTACTAAATATTTGTTTAATTAAAAACATATTTTTATTAAAAATATACTATCAGCATATTATTCATAAAATTACACACACACACCGATATCTATATCTATAAAAAATTTGACATATAATATAATTACAATTATTTTATATTTACTAATTATAATAATTATTTAAATAGAATTATTTTTCATTCATATTTACATATATAATTTTATTCATTTTGTGTCATAATGTTAACTCTAACACTTGCTTATTTTTACTATTTTCCTACTTCAAATTCTCAATCACATAATTTTATTGTAGTCTCAGATACTTCTTTGGCCCCACTGTATATAAATAAGACAAGAGACAGAGCTAAATCAGCATTTTCACAGTTTTGGAGAACTGGATGCTGCTCTCTGTAACAAAAATTAGACATATTGTCTATAAGACCTTGGAGAAATAATCATGAAATATGATCAATTAATTGCTTACCGATAAAGAAGGTATCAGGCCCGCCTTCTCCAAGAAGAGACACAGTATTTGAATCTAGTCTCAGCCAGAGGCCCACAGCCAGAACCAGCGAGCCCATCAACTGCAAAAACAACAGCAAAAGACCTTCAGAGGATGTTGTTTCAGGTCCAAAGAACACAAAAGAGGACATTTTTGAAGAGTCATTATCAGATAAAATTCCTAAACAACACATTACACGTCGATAATGACATCAGCCCAAGTTCAATTCCTCAAGATGAATTCATTTGACAAAATGAACAAGAAAACATCGTCAGAGCTTTATCTAAGGCCTGAAAAACTCTGTACTCATTGTCTTTATTTTTTCTGCAGTTATGGAGAGGTGGCACAGATATTTTCCACTCTGGCAGGATCCTTTTGCTCTTAAATCTGAGAAATGGCAGCTGAAGGCCAAACCATGAAAGGAAAAGCAGGCTGTAGAATTCATCCACCATCACTACTAAACGAACTCTAACTACTGCTGACAAGGAAAGCAGACACTCATCTGTTAAAGCTCATTCAAAAGCCCATTGGTTTGAGTATAGTTTGATTTGATTTAAAATGCCCTTCCCAGTTTTACACTCTTGGACTCCTGCCCCCACTGGGTGCAATTTCTCCAACTTAGAGAGGGTAAAACGGGTTTCTGTGTAAAATCAACACTCGGGTCTGAAGGGCAAAGATCAACTAAGGGCGTGAAAAATCATGTTACATGTGTTTAAAAGAAATCGACGATGATGATGCAAGACGAGCGGCACTTTCCTCAGCCTCTCCTGTGTGCTACAGCTGTCATTATAGCACCCCCCCTGCGGGACAGCAAAGCCCTCAAACACTCAGGAGTGTAAGATCATCCCGCTGACGCCCCACCCTGTGCCCCCTCCTCCTCCAGAGATCTCCTCCGGGCATCAGGGCTTATCTCTGAGACAAAAGACCAACTGTCTGTCTGCTACACACTCCACTATACTAGACAATGAGCGAGTGTGTCTGCGTGTGCGACTGAAAAATATATTCAATATACTGTATATATTTATATATATATGTGTGTGTGTGTGTGTGTGTGTGTATAGATAAATACATATAGATAGATATAGAAATACAAATAAATAAATATATTTACATATGTTTCTTGAGCAGCAAATCAGCATATTAGAATGATTTCTGAAGGATCATGTGACACTGGAGTAATGATGCTGAAAAGACTGGAGTAATGATGCTGAAAAACAGCTTTACATCACAGAGATAAGATACATTTTACAATATATTAACATAGAACACAGTTAGTTTAGATTGTAATAATATTCTATAATATTACTGTGTCTACTGTATTTCTGATCAAATAAATATATGATAAAAATATCAATTTATTTTGAAAAACTATAAATGAACCCTAGTGAAAAATAAATGCACTAAAACGTATTTGAAATACATTTATTTCATGCTAAGTATACTACAAATACATTTACATTTATATGCACTAACAGTCAAAAGTTTTCGGACAGTAAGTTTTTAATGTTTTTTGTCTCTTCTGCTCACCAAGCCTGCATTTATTGATCCAATGTACAGCAGAAACAGTAAAATTTTTAAATATTTTTACTATTTAAAATAACTGTTTTCAATGTGAATATATTTTAAAATGTAATTTAATCCTGTGATCAAAGCTGAATTTTTAGCATCATTACTCCAGTCACATGATCCTTCAGACATCATTCTAATATTCTGATTTGTTGCTCAAAAAACATTATTATTATTATTATTATTATTATTATTATTATAGAATTAGAGTAGATTTTTTTCAGGTTTCTTTGATGAATAGAAAGTTAAAAAGAACAGCATTTATCTGAAATAGAAATCTTTTGTAACATCATAAATGTCTTTATCATCACTTTTAATGTCACTGTTGATGAGGATTGTATGATCTTTGAATAATATCGGTCTTTAAACGCATGATATTTAAAGTGTACCTGAATTATTACTGTTTTACTGTATTTTTCATCAAATAAATGCAGGATAAAAAAATCAATTTATTTAAAAAAAAATTATAAATGAACCCCAGTGAAAAATAAATATACTAAAATGTATTTGAAATCCATTTATTTCATGCTAAGTATACTACAAATACATTTACATATTTATATACTTAATAAAAATACCTTGCAATTGTTCTTTTAGTATACTAAACTGGTATACTCAAAGTCTGCTAAATTTGAACAACTAATTTTGTACTTAATGCACTTTAATTGTGCAGAAGCAGTGCAGAAATCCAACTAAAGATATACTGAAGTATATTTGATTGTGCTAAAGTGGAACTATTGCAAGTATAATTCAGGAACACTTTAAACATCATGCGTTTAAAGACCGATATTATTCAAAGATCATACAATCCTCATCAACAGTGACATTAAAACACATTTTACGCTTAATATTAAGAAATGTGCATTGTGCATAAGTAGTACTCCAAATAAAGTTTAATTATAAAGGAGCAATATGTCAATAAATATGTTAATAGATTTGAACTATACATAGTATAAAATAAATGTATTTTATATACATTACTTTTTACTTGGGAAGTAATCATGAAAAATTATAAATATTTTATTTTAAATTAAAAAATCATAATAATGCATGAATAATAATAATAATAATAATAAATAAATAAATAAATAAATAAATAAAAGTATACGAAAGACAATTAAAAACTGGAAAAACATTTTAAATGAGCAAATGTCTTTTATGCCAGAATACTAATGTGAGTCAGCTTTAGGCCAGTTTCCACTCTAATAAATTCCCTTTTGGTCTCTTTTGGCTTTCTATTGTTATTTTACATACAGTATATGGAAAACTTATTGGCTTTTTCAAGTTTATTGGAAATTTTATGGTGTCCTTTCTGAGCGCATTTTTATGTAATCTCCATAAATTCAGTAACAAATAGAGTTTTCATTTGTAACAAAGAAAAAACAGGCCATGATTAAACCAGCAGACTTTGCTTTGATGTTTCATGTTCCAAGTGACCATCTGAACACAATATAAACTCGAGCTAGACATATGATCTATATGTCTACATTCCCTAATGAAGAACTTACAGCAAACACCAAAACAGCAATTATAATGCTGGAAAATAAGGTGGAACCTTTCAAACTGAGTCGTTATGAAACAAGAAAAACAGAAAGACAGGAAAAAAAAATAATGAAAGAATCGGTCAACCCAAACCCAGGAAAAGCTGATTAGATCTCCTGGTGGAAAACAGAATCCAGTCAGCTCAGGGAAGTTTCCATCTCAACAGCGCTCATGTAGTGCACTAAACCACACCAAATAAAGGGTCTTTAATGGACTTGATGGTTCACTGGAGAATCTTTAACATCCATAGAAACTTTCCATTCCACAAAAGATTTATTATAGTGAAAAAAAAAAAAAAAGTTATTTTGATTTTTAAAAAATTTCTTCACGCTAAGGTTAAAAAAGTCCTTTATTTGGTAACACTGGATTTATTCAAAAATATTATTAAATATGACTTGATCAACCAGACTACAACTTGATGTTAAGTAACTAAAATGATTTTTAAAAGTCTGTTCAGGTAGAAATATCTACTCTAGTGAAAAGAAAAAAAAAATCTATATACTAAAATGTATTTGAAATCCATTTATTTAATGCTAAGTATACTACAAATACATTTACATATTTATGTACTTAATAAAAATACCTTGCAATTGTAGTTTTAGTAAACTAATCAGGTATACTTAAAGTCTGCTAAATTGGAACAACTAATTTTGTACTTAATGCACTTTAATTGTGCAGAAGTAGTGCTGAAGTTCAACTAAGACATACTGAAGTATATCTGATTGTACTAAAGTGGAACTATTGCAAGTATACTTCGGGTACTCTTTAAATATCTTGCATTTAAAGACAGATATTATTCAAATATCATATAATCCTCATCAATAGTGACATTAAAACACATTTTAAGCTTGAAGAAATGTGCATTGTGCACAAGTAGTACACCAAATAAAGTTTAATTATGTTTAATTTTATATCAGTAAGCCTTAAGTAATATGTCAATAAATATTTCAATAGATTTGAAGTATACTTCATATGAAATATATGTATTTTAGTGTTTTTTTTTTTCACTAGGGTAGGTTAACAATAGATTATTTTCCAGTTCAGTAAATTATCTGTAAATACATACAGTACTCTTGTTGTTATGATATATGCTATAAAGATTACAGTATTGAAAGTGTGTGGGAGGAAAGGGAGAGTGTTCTGTCTGATGATCAGGGGTGTGGCGGGACACAAACTACACACACACACACACACACACACACACACACACACACACACACACACACACACACACACACACACACACAATGCTCTGCCCAACCACCTGCTGTTCCTTAATACAGGCTGTGGTCTGATTCAGCAAAACCTCTCAATGTCCAGTTTACCACTCATTTTCCTTCACTTAGTATTTGCCACCCTGAGGCACACACACACACACACACACATACACACACACGTGGATATTTCAACAATTGTGGGAATTTCTGACTCTGTGGACATTTAAAATTAAACTCCCTTAAAACACACTTGTCAAACTCACAAGTATATTTAATTTGTCTGCTAACAAAGTTTAGCCATGGACATGCAGGAGAATTCTGTCCTTTCCACCTCATCTCAAATCAACATTTGTTCACTGGCAGAAATTCCAGATTTTTTTTTTTAAATTACATTTAACAGAATTATAAATAACACACAATAAAAAAAAATATTAGGACTTGAAGCTACAGCAGTTCTAATTTGTGTAAAAACTGATCATTTTTGTACAATAAATTTTTGACTTTTATAAAAATCATTTCATTGTTGGTTACCTTGTGTAAAGAAGTGCACTTTAGCATACCTTTAAAAACAATATTTATTAAAAGAATAAAAAATACTATAAAAGAATATACTTAAGTGCAAACTTAAAGTGTGTCTGGGATTGCATGTTAATTGCAATTAAATAAAAATGTTTTACAGTTTGTATTAAATGCAATTAGTTGCAAAGAGTGTTTTTTGACCCACTTAAGTAGGGCTCTTTATATGCAATTTTAAATAAAGCATTTACGGTAAACTAAAATATAAAGTCATTTCTGTTAAAACTTGTCATGTATTTAAATATATTTAATTATACCTTTCTAATGATGAAGTTGCAATTTAGTACATCTAAAATATGTTAATGTATATTAACTTATATTAATGTAATAACAAACAACATGCTACAGTTTAAATTAAAATAAAATATATTACATGTAGTTTAGTATGTTAGTCAACGCAAGAAAATTTGACACGATTATTAAAACATGATGATGATTAAAACAAAACATATTAGAGAACTTACGATTTTACATTATTAGAAAATGCACTTTAAAATGTTAAGAAACAGTCATGAAAGTGAACTATACAGCTTTTTTATTTTATTAATATTATATTATCTGCAAGTACAGTTTAAAAAAAAAAAAACTTTTAAGTTTGAAGTACATTCCAGCATATTCAATACAATATAGCACACTTCTTATTCACAAGTGTTTATATTTTACATTTAAAAAAAAAATGCAATATTTTTATAGTTTAAAATTTAAAGTCTGGGCCAATAAAAACTATAAAGGCAATTTCAAAACTAGAAAAAATACACAATAAAGGGATGTTAAAAATGACCAAGACAGCTGTAATAAGGCCTTCACATAACAAAAAAGAAAATAATTAATCAAATCTAGTACATCCAGTGCCGGCACTTGAAGAAACACCCATCTTCACACACAACGCCCAGAGACAGCAACACACTAAGTGCACACAACACACACACACACACACACACACACACACACAAATATCCCTACAGACATGAAATCATTCAAACGCCTAATGGTGTTTACCACAAAGCCACTCCTGTCCTGTTAGCATCAATTACAGGAGCACCATCATAACTCACGCGCCTCTTCCTCTGCTAATGTGTCGTTCTTCTTTGGATCAAGTCTGTATGGTCAATAGACCAGCTGGTGATTAAGATATATAAACCACACCTAAGTCCAGTCCAGTTTCATTTAATAAAGCACATATTAAAACGGCAGAAGTTGGCCTATAGTGCTGTACAACTGTAACAACACTTGTCATTTTTTCGGTTTAAATACTTTCACCCAACATCGATATGCAGTGTATGTTTTACTTGTATAAACATCTAGACACACCAACTCTGGCAGGATTTTCACATTATTTTGCATATTAGTTATAATGGAGCTAACTAGTTACCCAAAATAGCATGGAAGCAGTAGAGCCAAAAATAATACACTCTGTTTCCTTTTTACCTCAGGTTCAATAACCACATTATTCTTGTCACAGTAAGGGGGTCATATAGTTTGCGTGTCACTTCATTTGTCTTTCGAGACTCTGACCTCACTCTTTTATGCCTTCCTGTCCGCTGTGCCCCTGACAGTACAGATGTACAATCTGACAGCATTATTAATAATTAATGAGGCTCTCTGATTTAACACACATCATGGGAATATGAGTCATTCTCCACAGAATAGATCATCAAAGATAAGACATACTCTGTTTGGATTTATGGGTACGGCATACAGAAAAAAATTAAATGCATGAATGAATGAATGAATGTTCTTCAATTTCAAAATATCTAGATTTTTTTTTTTTCCTGTGTTAAAGAAACAGCTCAGGTTCAAAACAAGTTATACCAATTATAATTTAACGAAGAACACTGTATTTAATCATTAATGACAGGGATTTTCTGTGTGAAACTGGCAGTATGTCAGAGATGTTGTCCATATTAAAATATTCTTTTAATAATGATGATGATAATCACGAACAGCCGCTGTCAGTCAGAAAACATGAATGATAATATCTGCGATGTGGCTGTAAACAGGTCAGAGATCATTATCCTGTACAATTTCCTCCCTCTGTCCTATTCAGTCTAGTCCTAACTGTGCCCGTTTTCCATGGCTGAGCTGCCAGGTTATGAGGGAGAGGTTTACGCTGGAAAAAAAAAAAAAAAAACTATTCCTGTGACTGTTCTGAGACTATTTAGGTTTTTGTGTCAAACTGAACAAAGCAGAGCTCCCATGCAGAGATTTCTCTGGTTAAATACTCACATTTTTATCAAATCCATCCTTTCATTTCAAATCAATCCAGGTTTTGAGGAGAAGCAGAGACTGTTAATCTAAGATCAACTTAAAACAAAATTTAAAAGAGACTCAAGTCAGCCATGAACATTTTCAGCACTTCTCTTTGATAAAATACAAGTGCTGATCAAATAACTGTTGTATCAGCTCTTGATGTTTTTGACCAAGAAGTTGTGCATTTTGTATCATTTTACTAACGACACTATTGTGCTGACACTGCTTAACTAGGTCAGGATCACACCAACTGTCTCTCTTTAGCTCTATCTCTCAAAATCTCTAAGCCTTTTTCCCCGTCGGCCTCTTAATCAGGCTTGACACTCTCATAGTTCTATTCTTCAATTCTATTTAACCACATTTCCCTGCATTACATTAAAAGACAAAAGCCTGGTCTGTCCACTGGTGTTTCTATTCAGAGTAGCCCACTGCTGAGATATTTTGAAAGGACACATAATGAAACATGAATGGAGATGAAGCTCATCTGGATGGCCTAAAGCCTGTGACTTGCAGTGCCACCAAAGCCTTACAAGAGCAACAGAGATGGAAAGTTGCACTATGGCCATTTGCTCACAAAGTCTGCTTTCAAACACCCCCCACACTGATGCACATTGCAGGTGTGGAAGTGGAAAAAGTTACACTGAGTAACACAGGAGCTTCCTTTGACTAAGGTATGCACGTTTGGGATAAGTGTTTGGATACGCTCAGATAATGAATGTTTGGAATGAAATACTTGAAAATAACATAAAAAAATGGTTTTAAAAGGATTTAAAAGGATTTACTGTAAAGCAATTTTCAATCAGAAATTGCACAAATAATTAGATAAGTAACACACTGAATTAAATGTGTAAACACTGAATTAATTAGACTTAATTCCAATACTCCAATAATATTTGTTTTATTTACTTAGAAATATAAATATATATATATATATATATATATATATATATTACAGTGTGTATACTGCTTACTGTTTTTATGTGAAAACTGTACAGTATGTATTGTGCAAACTGCACTATTAATGCATGCTTATATGTTGCATGTTTAGTAAAGTGAGTGAATGCAATTTTTTGTCTAAAAGTCTTAATTTTTGGTAAGCCTAAAATTAAATATGCTACACTCATTGTACATTTCACATTTTGGCGAATGTAGCAGATCATTTATGTATTAAAGTATATATTTTCATATGTCCTCATTTAGACAGCTAAGCATACATGTGTGTGTGACAAAGCTAAAGGAAAATGTCACTTGTTTGGCACTATGGCAAAACCTGATGCTAAAATGGCTGTAAATATGGAAAAAAGGCATGGTAATGTAATATAAAATACTAATAAATCTTTACGAGAGTTCTGTTATTGTGGAAACAGAAAACATTCCTAAAGTTCAGACTTATTTAATAGGAATTTAGGCATTTCTGTGCAATGCTTAGATGCAGAAACCGCTTTCACATGAATTATTGTTAACAGCTCCAAAAAATTACTCTGAACTTAATGACAAGTCAGGATGATACTCCCAAAGACAGACTTCTCAAACCTTTTTGACCAATGAATTTCCATGACTTTGCTGGTTGTTCATGATTACTGGATAAGGTTTTATATGTATTATCATTTATTTATTTTGATCCAGGTTTACCATGACTGCAGAAACCACAGTATGAAAGACTTGAAAAAAAACGTACCACCAAAAAATTCAAATGCTCCCATAACTGATTCCTTTTTATTAACATCCTATTTTTTTTCTAATACTTTATTTTAAGAGTAAATATTATAATCACTCAGATTAAGAATTTATTTTAATGCATGATTAAATTAAGGAGTTAATTCACTCTAGAAAACTCAAGGAAAGTTTGACCAAGAACTATCATGTTCCTCTGAGAAAGATCAGGATAGACTGCTTGTTGTTCAGCAGTTTATGGTAAATCAGATAAAAGTGTCAGCAATAATGAAAAATAGCCAGCCCTTCATTAAATTGTGGTTCCTGCACCAGTTAGTGCCCATATAAGGAGAACTAGTGTTGTTTCATTCATGAATGAATCCGCATTTTAACGGATCATTTAATGAACGAATCATTCTTATGAATTTACTAAGTTCACTAAAGTCTTTCCTGGTTCTCCCTGTCTTGACTGTCTGTTTTCACAAAATATTAATTTCAAGTGAAGTCTGTAAAGGAGAATTTGCTACCTGGTCTCATGACGAAAACAGCTCTGGGAACTTTTTCGCAAGATGTGAAATACGTACCAATAACAACATATCACTGCAGTTTCCAACAGAAATGAACACTAGAGGCGGTAAAACAGCAAGCACTTGTAATCGTTTTCGTACACAGTTATGATTACAGCTCCATATATTTTGTTTTCCAGACGTAGCAAGCTTGTTCTGTAGCTCAGCCGCACAGAATTGGACTTAGGATGCAGAATCCTTGGGTACGAATCCCGTCAAAAACATGACTCACGATGAAAGAGCTGAAAGACGAGAGATCGAAAAACAAGCTAAAACGGCATGCTTGCGATTGCATTTTTATGTCACATTCGCTTTTGTTCATACTATCGTGTAGGTTTAGGTGTAGTGCAGATGGTACGTTATTTTAAAATGTCACGGACATTTCAAGTCAGAACTGCCTACAAAACCAACATAACACGTACCATATGTTCGTTCATCTGTTCCGAAAAAAAAAAAAAAAGAACACTCTTTTAGCGCCACCCAATGGACATTTCACATCGATTATGTCACGACGAAGCGTACTTTCGCGTCTTGCCAAAAAGTTCCCAGAGATACGTTTTCGCCTAACGAACGAATACACCATTCACTGAACGAGTCGGTTCGTCTGAACGAGATATTTGACTCGGAATCGAACTTGTCAATAAATATTTAAAGGAAATTTAAAGTAAAAAGTAAATTTCATGCATAATTCATTAATCACAGATGAACTGAATGAATCAGGCATAGTTCGTGAACGCACGGATCGAATCGTTTGTGAACTATAATCTGACCAACTGGCCATTAATAAAGGATAATAAGAATCATTTTGGCCAATGAGTGAATCATTCAATGCTTCATTCATTATAACTAAAGCTCACAGCTCCACCTACTGGCGTAACGACACAACCTGCAGACAGCGTTACTGAACTAATCAATGAACAAATCTAAACAAAACTTCTCAGTGAACGAATTCAGTCAGAAGGGTGAATCAAAAACACACAGTGTGCCAGTGTCCAGCTGCTGCCCTCCAAACAAACACACGCTGAAGAGAAAAGGGGCGGATTTTCCCCAGTGGAAAATCTGATTTGAGTCGTGCGAGCAGTGACTCTCAGCCTGCCCCCGAAGCTTTACATTTCTGCATAAAGTGCGTAAACACACTAATACACAAAACGAATAAAAGTGCATGCAAAACTGACTCCACACTGCACAATAAACTAAAATACCACACATGATGGCATGCAAATACAACACTACTGCATTCCTTACCCAGAATATGAAGTTGAACACGAAGAGGAGATATTTCACACATTTCATGCCGCCTTCAACTTTCCCCATGGTGAAAGTATAATGTGACGGGCTCTTCTGTCAAAAACAGTCCGGCTTGTGGTGTAAAATGCAGAGATGCTGTTGCACTGCACGAGCTCTGTCAACATCTGCACTAGTAGCAGCGGGTGATTTCTTGTGTTTCTCTGTCCCTCCCGCCCCACTGAATAATGTGTCAGGGGTAACCCTAGGGGGGTTCGGGATGGGCAATGGTCCATCGGTGCACCGCACAGTGGCTTCGTTCATGGGACCGTGCGATCCCAGCTAAAACAGAGAAAACTTTTAAAGGCTTTTTTGTTTAATGGATAACTACTGAGCACAAGCAAGTAAACATTTAGAAACATGTCGGAATAAACATTTTCACTCTTAAAATCATTTCAAATTTAAAATAAATGAGAAATCGTATCATGAAATTGTTGTCTTTAAAAATTATTCTTCAGGTATTTGTTATTAGTATTACTTTTTAACTTTTTTTTTTTTTTTTTTTGTAAGTTAAAGAGTAATATTATATTTCAATACATTGTTTCCACAGTGCCAAATCAGATAGCTCTAGCTGAGTCATTCTTACTATTCCTTGCCATTTCCGCTTGGTAACTTTCCATCAAAAATGTTTAAATTTCCATGATGCATTTTATCTGAAGAAGGGCTTGTTACACTATAAGAAAAATATATTGGTCTAGCTCAGGATTTTATTCTTTAATATTTTTTTTTCACGAAATTCTTCACACGTGCAAGGACTAAATGTCCACCCTGTTACAAGACATTCTCATCTCAGTTAACAAGTGTTTGCAGTTATTGTAACATCTACATTTTCTAAGTGCTAAAATGTCTCTCTTTACTCTGCAAATGTATTTTAACAAAGTGTTCATAATCGGGCATTATTTTTTAAAAAGTTGTTGTATTTTTGAGACACAGCGTAATTTCAACACATTTCTTTTAGAATAAAACGAAATTTAAATGGAATTTTGGAACCATTTTAAATTATTTCATTTTACCATATCATTCCCTACAAGTAACCACAAAGATATGCATAACATTTGTTGAACTTATTTTAATAATATATATTTTATAATTATTTTAATAAAAAAAAAAACACTGCAGTAACAGGGTGGACAGAGGGGGAAACAGGGTGGACAGGACATAACAGGGTGGACATCACACCACTAAACAACAGTATATTTCAACATGTTGCCTAATACAAGAAGCATATTATCACAATTTACAATCACTACAACAGATAAATGGTTCTGTATATAAAATGTATAGGATATAAGGCCTATTATCACATTAAGGTAAGTTGTTCGTATACATATTATTGTAAGATCTAATTTGTTATGCTGTCCCTTTATTAGGCTTCAAAATAGGTTTATCATTGTATTTTACTACTGAAAATTTACAGAGAATATATATTATTTTGCTCTCTCTCTCACACACACATCACAAATATATACACACACACACGCACACACTCACACACACAATCACACGCTAATATTCCTGTTGTTATGGATTCATGCCATAGGCGTAATGGTTTTTCTACTGTACAAATTGTATTTTCTATCCCCTTACCCTAACCCTACACACAAAACTGCAGTTGTTTTAGATTTTCAAAACACAAACTACAGTTATTTTAGGTTTTCAAAACACTTCATTCTGTATGACTTAGAGTATAAGCTGTTTTTCTCATGGGAACCAAATAAATGTCCCCACAAGATCAAAGTTTACTATTATTACTATATCTGTGGGGACATTGGACCCCATAATGCAGGGAACACCAGTACACACACACACACACACACACACACACACACACACACAGCATGTAGACATGAACACACACCACAGAGACACACACAAACACACACACATTGTAATGGCAAAGTCAAGATCATTTATTACAGTTTCTACCTAATCAACAAAGCTGAGTTCTAACACTTTTTTTCCTTCCTTTATGTCCTTTCTCCACCTCTCCTTCTTTTTATTGAGGTATATCTGCCTTGTTTCAGGGTCTGCATCACGACGATCTCTGTAGTGTTGCTGCTTTTCTGCAGCAGACAACAGCACCATTTCCTGACAAATACATGCATACCATTTAAGTAACTCTTTCTTTTAAATGCAAAATTAAATTAATACATGCTTTAAACATTTATGTAATTTTTACATCAAATGTTACAATATGTACACCCTGTTACAGTGCAAAACAGTAACAGGGTGGAGAGTAACAAGAAGAACATTTTATGCTAAAGTCAGCTATTGCTACTCATGTAATAAACAACAAGCTAGTGCATAGTGATCACCAAGGAAGATTTTTTACCTGTTTATTAACCATATTTTCAAAATCTGGTGGCCGAGGTGGAAGCGGAAGTCTGGAGATCCGCGACGGAGCCGGAGCGACTGAGGACTGAGGAGGAGCGGATGGGATGAAGGAGCCAGACGGAGCCGGAGGAACGAGGCGCAGCCGGAGGAGTGGAATCCTGAGGCGCAGGATGGTCGATGCCAGACCAAGGCCGAGCCGGAGGGACAAGGGAGCCCGGTGGAGCTGGTGGATTGACGGGTGATGGTGGAGGCGAGGGAGCTAGGAGCCGAGGTGGAGCTGCTGGGTCAACGGGCCGAGCCTCGGAGGCTGGAGGTGGAGGTGAGGGATACTGCAGCCCCAGTGACGCTGGAGGATGGTAGTCCCGTGGGGCTCGCACCGTACAGACAGGGGGCTGAGGGCGAGCAGAGGGGCTGCCAGATGACAGCGGTGGAGGAGACAGGAGCGGGTGGGAGGGCGGGCATTTGTGAGCCTCCTCTGGGTTGAACAAGGGAACAGGATGACGCTCTGGGATATCGGGCTCTGGAGGGCGCTCTCGAGGAGCGGGCACTGGAGGTTCGGGAGCCCCCTCTGGGCTGGACATGGGGACCAGAGACGAAGGAGGGGTGGACAGGACCAGTGAGGACGACGGAGAGAGGAGAGGGGGCAGAACAATCTCCAGATCAGTTTCCCAGTCTATCAGGTCCCCTTCCAAATCCAGCAGCCCCAGATGTACAATCAGCTCACCCTCAGCCGCGGTGTAGTGGGCGGAGCTCCACTCCGCGCTCACACTGTCCACGGCTTGCTCCCTCGCGGCGGGCATGGTCGCTGGCTCTTGCACCTGGTCTGACGGAATCGGCTCTGCCTCCAGGGCGATCCTCAGCTCAGTTGCTCGACTTTGCGCTGGCTCGCAGATCGCGGCGGGAATTGTCTTTCCGTCGTTGGTGGGCTCTGGCTGATACTCCGCACCACGTGGAGTTGGTGGGCTGGGCTCTGGGTCTGTTTCTCGCCAGAATCCACTCCACAAATGCAGCGAAATCTGCTCGAAGACCGTCCTCGGACGACGGCGCTCTGCATGCGGTGTTCAAACTTGGGTCATAGAACGCACAGAGCGCGTAGTCCAGGTAGCTGGTGGTGTTAGCTAGAGTCAGGAACAGTCTAGTGTGGTCCTCGAGTGATCGAGTGGTCCTCCAGCAGGAGGAGGAGGAATTCCGGGCAGACGATGGGATCCATAGGGAGAACACAACGGGGAAAAAAAAAACACTGATAAAACGAGAAAACAAACGGAGGGGAAAACATGGAGGTTACTGTATCGGTTGGGTCTTCTGTCACAATTATGCTGCCGGAAGAAACACGTATAAATATACAAAGAAGTATTAAGATAATATATATATATATATATATATATATATATATATATATTTTTTTTTTTTTTTTTTTTTTTTTTTGTGGTTATAAAAACAAACCTAAGCCAACAACAGCCTTTAAAATGACTTAAAATGCATTATATAAAATCAATGAGGCAATCCCTGCTAAAAAAAAACAACAACAACAAAAAAAAAACAATAGAACCATCACAGAAAATTCTAATACCATCACAAATGAATCACAAATAAATCACAAATACCATTACAAACATTACAAACCATCAATTTTTAACCATTAAAACCATTAAAAAAAGGTTTTCTGTAGTGTGTTTTGGGACATATTCAATTAGGATTTATTGATTTTAACAAGCCACCAATAGAAGGTGACCAATTACCAGCAGAGACTAACAGGGTCATTACAGTTTCCATTAAAACCAATACAAGTCCCATTATAACCAGTAAAATCATTACAAATTTTGTGATGGTGTCTATTGTTTTTTTTTTCAACATTACATGTTATTGCAAATGCCTGCAAAGGGAGCCAAAGGCCTGGTAATTGCTGCTGTTACACTTACAGGATGATCAGATCCTTGTTTAATTAATTTAATTAATTGCTATTGACCAAACATTTAATTCAAATATTCACTTAATCTTTAATTTTTGGCCACCTTTTTGCTATAGATGACACAGCCTCTATAATTTCTTCAACAAAAAACATGTGGACATCACAACCCTTACAAAAATTAACCACGGTTTTTGTAGTAAAACTGCTTAATTTTCTTTTGCGTGATTTCTGAATGCTTGAGAACATAAAATCAATCAGACAACTGTATTACTACCATAGGTAACTGTCTAGAGCTACAATTGTAGCTTGTAAATAATACAATTTAATTACAATTTATTTATTTATTTACTTTTATATTTTATTAAAGTTCTATTTTGACCCCTATAGTAGGTTTTATTTTTATTTATTTATTTTTTTTTACTTCCATAATATTTGAGGGAGGTGCACAATAATACAATCCTGCTTAGGGCACCCATTTGGTCAGCAGCGGCCCTGGTCTTGCACACTTCTTTCCTGTTGTGTACATGCACTTACAAGTGACCAAGATCACAGATGTGGGTATTAGGACAGATCCTGAAAGACAGTTTGTCTGGAACACCAAACACAGATTGTCTGTCTTGGAACAATGCTCGACAAATCAGATTCATTCACACAACCTATACTCTACAGTAACTGTTTTAAAAATTCTGACCTTTATACTGTTATTTAACAATATGCCAGTCTTTCCAAAGACAAAAACTCCATAAAATAGTTTTGAAAATTGTGAAAATGAGATCTAGCACCTGTACAGTGCATAGACTGTAAGTCTGTCCCTCACACCTTTGTTTTTGTCTGCATGAAATTCAATATGCAGTCTACCTGACTAGGTCCATATTAAAAATCTACTGTATGAGGTTTTAAATGTTTTAAACTGAGACATATGAGCTTTGAAAGACAAATTACAGTTGCTCTGTGATTGGATTAGGAGACTGCCCGGCTCATTTAGTAATGAAGGTAAATTAACCAAGACACTGTGCAGGCCCCTGGCTGCTTTGATCAAAAATAGCACGGACATGTGTCTCGGAAGGGACACATATACACAGTAATCTAATGAGAGATATAATCTAATGAACTCTGAAGTATCCGCCATTAATCTGTAACTGGAAACAGTAAACACAATTTCACCCACCTTCTCTGTCAAGACAGAAAAATACAGATGGTTAATTTGAACTAAAATCCAGATATTAATTTCATTCTGTACGACATGATTATATGACAAATAATTGAGCCTGTTTCTGACACCCATTAGCTTAAAAGCGAGCTTCATACAAGGTTTAACAAGTTACCAGTTCAAGGTCTGTGAGTGTAACTTCACTGGTTTATGCATTTACTTTCCATTTCAAATAATTTTCTTTTTGTGCAGTCAAAGTAACAAAGCCATGCTGATAACAATTTTTGTGCAATGACAGGTTTTGCAATGGTGGCAGCACAGGGTTAATACCGTACACCCCAACAGGCCTTTCTTCTGCTTGACAAAAATTTCTGCCCATGTTGCAGTTTTAAACATGACCGTTTAAACTATTGATTATCTCAAGCAGATTTCCAGAACAAATGTTGAATAAATCATGATCTAATCTAATTTTGTGACAGATAGCTAATATCATGCTGTTTGGCCATAAAGCAGGCTATGACAAAAGCCTAATTACTGTAAGTTCACACTGAGATGTACTTCCTAAAAACACTACAATTGCTAGAGCTGACAGGATATGACTGTAATTTAAGAAATGCTTTGCACAATAGCTCTGAACTCATCTTATGCACACACAGTAAAACGGATGTGCATGCT
This sequence comes from Spinibarbus caldwelli, assembly GCA_039654775.1. Classification (NCBI taxonomy): domain Eukaryota; kingdom Metazoa; phylum Chordata; class Actinopteri; order Cypriniformes; family Cyprinidae; genus Spinibarbus; species Spinibarbus caldwelli. The sequence continues at coordinate 23,068,881 of CM077261.1, read as the reverse complement.
GTTTTATTTGTTACAGGTTACTAGGGTTATAAATCAATTAAAAACTGAATTAAATTAATTTTAGAACATGCATACTGTATAATTATGCAATGCAATATGTATGCTGATTAAAGGAATATTTGGGGTTCAATATAAGTTAAGCTCAGTTGACAGCATGTATGGCATTCTGTAATGCTGAGTACCAAAAATTATTGCTTTGTCCCTCATTTTCATTAAAAATAGCAAAGTCAAAGTTATAGTGAGGAACTTATAATGAAAGTGAAGTGCAATCAAATTAAACACAATTCATCGGGCCCTATCTGAGGTAGACATTCTGATAAGACTATGTGACATGCAGACTAAAGCTGTGTCCCAATTCAGAGGCTGCATCCTTCAAACGCTGCTTTTCAAGACCGAAAGTGTCACAGCGGCATGACAAAGGCTGTCTCAAATGCAGCTTCAAAATGTGTGCTTCATTTCCTGGGCCACAAAAAGATACAACACATGAATACTTTGTAGCTCAGACTATCTCAGTATTCATTGCCTGCCAGTGACCACAGAATTTATTTATGTATGTATGTATGTATGTATGTATGTATGTATGTATGTATGTATTTATTCATTTATTTATTTATTTATTTAAATCAATTTATGTATTTATTTATTTTGAGGGAGAAAATGCTGATTACACTTTTATTTATTTATTTAATTATTTATTTATATTTAATATTGTTAAAATTATTTATATTTAATTTGATTAAAACTGTTTATTTATTTATTTATTTTGAGAGAGAGAGTAAAAAATGCTGAATTACACTTTTAAATGTAAGTATTGGGTTTCATCTTATTTGAATATATAACATTAAAAATGTTAAACAATAAACACTTAAAACGGTTCAAATATTGACTTATATCTTACGAAGAAGGGATTTTATAGATAGTTTATATGGTTAATTATGTACATAAATCGATATCGATCTAAGATGGCGCCGCAAATGGCAGCTACTGTGCTTTGCTCTTCAGTGTTTGTACTGTTTTTGTTCGTTTTTCCTGTTTTTTGTTTCTCAAACACCATCAGTTTTACCAGGGATGATCTGCTGAACATTCGGCAGAACACACCACAGAATCTTTTACCGGTTTTTGATTATTCGGACGTTTTGCTGGACATTGTTGTTGGCGGAGCCGTAGCTCTGGTCAAGCGCTTCAGGACGCGCAGACGGGGGAAGCGAGCCGGCGCGCTCGTGAAGCTCAGACAGCGCGGATTTAGAACGGCGTTGCCTAGCATCCATCTGGCGAATCTCCGCTCTCTACCCAACAAAACGGACGAACTCCTTCTGCTCTCCCGGACAAACAGGGACTTTTCAAACTCTGCTGCTCTGTGTTTCACGGAAACCTGGCTGAACGACGCCATTCCGGACAGCGCGTTACATCTTCCGAGCTTTCAGCTGTTTAGAGCGGATCGGGAGGCAGAATCAACGGGGAAATCACGCGGCGGCGGGACGTGCTTTTACATCAATGAGAGGTGGTGTACAGATGTAACTGTGTTAAAGAAGATGTGCTGTTCAGATCTAGAAACGCTCTTCATTAACTGCAAGCCTTTCTACTCGCCGCGGGAGTTTTGCTCGTTCATTCTCGTGAGTGTTTACATTCCTCCGCAAGCGCACGTGAGCTCCGCTTTACAGAAACTGGCTGATATGATCACAGAGACTGAGCAACAACACCCGGACTCTGTTTTAATCATTCTCGGGGACTTTAATAAAGCAAATCTCTCCCGTGAACTGCCAAAATACAGACAGCATGTTACATGTCCCACCAGAGACAGTAATATATTGGATCACTGTTACACAGCGATAAAGGATGCATATCACTCTGTCCCACGAGCAGCTTTAGGACTCTCTGATCACTGTTTGGTTCATCTTATACCGACCTACAGGCAGAAACTCAAATCTGGAAAACCTGTATTAAGAACTGTTAAAAGATGGACTAATGAAACAGAGTGGGATTTACAAGCCTGTTTCGACCTTACTGATTGGACTGTTTTTGAATCTGCCGCAAATGATCTGGATGAGCTCACAGAGACTGTAACATCTTACATCAGTTTCTGTGAGGATATGTGCATTCCTACCAAGACTCATCTAACTTACAACAACGACAAACCATGGTTCACTGCAAAACTCAGACAGCTCCGTCAGGCCAAAGAAGATGCTTACAGAAAGGGGGATAAAGTCTTGTATAAACAGGCCAAATACACACTGGAAAAGGAGATCAGAGTGGCAAAGAGGAATTATTCCGGCAAGCTAAGGAAAAAATTCTCTTCCAGTGATTCTGCTTCAGTGTGGAAAGGTATGAAAGAAATCACCAGTTACAAGTCACCATCCCCCAGCACTCTGGAGAATCAACACCTGGCAGACGGCCTGAACGAGTTCTATTGCAGGTTTGAAAAAACACCCCACACCCGCCCTGAACACCTCTCCACACAACCATTCACACAACCATTCACACCTCCAGCAACCCCCGTCTCCCCCACACCTGCAATTCAGATCAGCGAAGATGAGGTGCGCCAGGTCTTCAGGAAGAACAAAAGAAGGAAAGCACCAGGCCCAGACGGTGTGTCACCAGCCTGCCTAAAAATCTGTGCTGACCAGCTGGCCCCCATCTTCACACAGATCTTCAACAGATCTCTGGAGCTGTGCGAAGTCCCCTCATGCTTCAAACGCTCCACCATCATCCCCGTCCCAAAGAAACCCAAAATTACTGGACTTAATGACTACAGACCTGTGGCTCTAACATCTGTGGTCATGAAGTCATTTGAAAGACTGGTTTTGGCTTATCTGAAGTCCTCCACTGGACCCTTACTGGACCCCCTGCAGTTTGCCTACAGAGCAAACAGGTCTGTGGATGATGCAGTCAACATGGGACTGCACTTCATCCTGCAGCATCTGGACAGACCAGGGACTTATGTGAGGATCCTGTTCGTAGACTTCAGCTCCGCTTTTAACACCATCATCCCGGACACCCTTCAGAACAAACTAACTCAGCTCTCCGTCCCCACCTCCGTCTGTCAGTGGATCACCAGCTTCCTGACAGACAGGCAGCAGCTAGTGAGGCTGGGAAAATACACATCCAGCACTCGTACGATCAGCACTGGAGCTCCTCAGGGCTGTGTTCTCTCCCCACTGCTCTTCTCCCTGTACACTAACGACTGCACATCTAAAGACCCCTCTGTCAAGCTCCTGAAGTTTGCAGACGACACCACACTGATCGGCCTCATCCAGGACGGTGACGAGTCTGCCTACAGACAGGAGGTTAAGGAGCTGGCTGTCTGGTGCAGTCTTAACAACCTGGAGCTCAACACGCTCAAAACTGTGGAGATGATCGTGGACTTCAGGAGGAACCCCTCTGCACTCCCCCCACTCACCATCATGAACAGCACTGTGACTGCAGTGGAGTCATTCAGATTCCTGGGCACCACCATCTCCCAGGACCTGAAGTGGGACAATCACATAGACTCCATTGTGAAAAAGGCCCAGCAGAGGTTGTACTTCCTTCGCCAGCTAAGGAAGTTCAACCTGCCACAGGACTTGCTGAATCAGTTCTACTCCGCCATCATTGAATCCGTCCTCTGCACTTCAATAACTGTCTGGTTCAGCTCAGCTACCAAATCTGACCTCAGAAGACTACAGAGGGTAGTCCGGACTGCTGAGCGAATCATTGGTACAACCCTCCCCACTCTCCAAGAACTGTACTCATCCAGAGTGAGCAAAAGGGCTGGCAAAATCACTCTGGACCCCTCACATCCAGCTCACTCCCTCTTTGAACTGTTACCGTCTGGTCGACGCTACAGAGCTCTGAGCACCAGAACGACCAGACACAGGAACAGTTTCTTCCCTCAGGCAATCCATCTCATGAACACTTGACATTAAAAGTGGAACACACAACACTATTATAAATTATTTATTCAACACACATACTTATTTTTTTCATTTCAGATTTGCACATATTAGACCTGTACACCATAATTGTCTATATATTGTGTTTTTGCTATTTGTACATTGCCTATTTGTAAATTATTCTTTTATTATCTGTGCCCTGTCCTGTTGCTGTCTTTCTGTTGCACTGTAGAGCTTCTGTCACAAAAACAAATTCCTCGTATGTGTAAGCATACCTGGCCAATAAAGCTCATTCTGATTCTGATTCTGATTCTGATAAATGTACTATGGTTTAGACAGGTTGTGAACCATGTTTTGTTTTCAGATCCACACCAAAACCAAAAATAAACATATGAACCAACATCGAATATAGGAATATCAATTTACAAAAAGCCTTACAAATTACACTTTTAAAGCTGCAGAAAATTGGGAGAAAATACTATTGAATTACACAGCTGGGTCATTCCTAGCTTTCGGTGCCAAAACCCCATGACATAATGTGGTATATTTTGTGTAAAAATGGGCTTGTTTCTGAATGCTAATCTTACAAAGTTACTGCCCCTCTACAATCAAACACAATAAATATGTGCTAAAAAATTGATTAATTAAAAATAATTACTCTTATTTTAGTGCAAGTAGGCTAAACTGCCATGTCCCCAAGTAAGCTTGCATAACTTCAGCCTCAAATATAAGTAAGTATTTTTTTGTTATTTATACATTTTTAATGCTTAAAGTCTTTAAAACATGTTGTGTCCCTGAAATGAATGTCCCCCCTGTTACTCTGATGAAAAGTCCCTCTGAACATGGCCCTTGAATGTTCATCTAATAACACGATTCTCAGGAAGTATAACACTTTTTGGTGGCAAACTATCTACAAGAAGCAGAGTGTTAGGATTCTGGACTGTTTGTGTGGTGTTTTGCCCATTTCTGTTCCTGTTTGTCCTTATTTGGTCATGTTCCTGTCCTTGTTTATTTTGACTGTTTGTTGATTCCCTGCACCTGTCTATCCCTCATTATCCAGCGCATTTAAGTAATATTGATACACCATTTACTATTTCATGAAACTATGGTTAATGAAGCCAAAGTGCCAGGCCTGTTATGTGAAGTTTAGGCTGTCGTGACGTGAAAGGACTTTATTATAGGCTATTACAATTTTTGATAATTATGCAGCATTATGAAAGTGTCTTATGCTCATCAAGCCTGAATTTATTTGATCAAAAATACAGAAAAAACTGAAATATTGTGAAATATTATTACAATTAAAAAGAATGTTTTTCTATTTTAAAATACTTTAAAATATAATTTATTTCTGTGACGCAAAGCTAAATTTTCAGCATCATTACTACAGTCTTCAGTGTCATATGATCCTTCAGAAATCATTCTAATATGCTAATTTATTATCAATGATGGAAACAGTTGTGCTGGGTTTGTTTTTTTTTTTTTTGTTTTTGGAACCTGTGATACTTTTTTGGGGTTCATTGATAAACAAAAAGTTAAAAAAGAACAGCATTTATTCAAAATAGAGATGTTTTCTAACTATATAAATCTACTATCACTTTTTTTTTTATCAATTTAACAAATCCTTGCTGAATAAAAAGTAATTTCTTTCAAAAAATAAATAAAAAGATAAATACTGACCTCAAGCTTTTGAACGTGTGTATTTTGTTACAAAAGTTATATTTTAAATAAATGCTGTTCTTTTTTAACTTTTTATTCATCAGAGAATCCTGAAAAAAAGTATCACCGGTTATAAAAAAAAATATTAAGCAGCACAACTGTTTCCAACATTGATAATAATTCAGCATTGCATAAAATATATTTTAAAGTATATTAAAATTTTGATCAAATAAATGCAGGCTTGATGACCAAAGGTGACTTCTTGCAAAAATATAAAATAGTAATGCATCACTTTTGACCTATAATTTAAATGTATATATATATATATATATATTTTTTTTTTACATTGCCCCTATTTTATATTTGAGCCCCTGCCCCTGAGGAACTCTCTGCACGTCCCTGATGTAGCCTACCTGAGGGCTTTATTTTCATCTTTGTTTTTTTTTTGTTTTTTTTTCTTGGCGCTGGATTGCTGATGTCTTCACGGGCATAGTTGTCCATCAATTATGATCATTTGCATTCAGCCGCAAACATGAGGTGCAAGCGGTCGCGGGCGCGGATGCGGGAATGGTCAATCACGTGCCCTACGCAAACTGCGTTTTCTGCGTATAGGGAGCGGCGGTACTGTGCAAGACAGTCCCAGGTCTGGAAAATGTCAAAACTGAAAAAAGTGCCATTAACACACACTAAATCTACACTTCAAGGCTGCATTTGTAGCATATCCAATCAGCCATTATGTGCAGAAACTTAAAGTCATTTATTTTATTTTTTCATTTATTTATTAGTGCAAAGTATTGAAAATCAAAATGTGTAAATGAAGCTCTGTAAAACTTTACCCACTGGGTCATAAAAGTTCAACACACACTTATCTTTGCACACACTTGGGCCAAATACCAGAAATATAAAAGTAGACAGAACGAAGTGGTCAAGAACGAAGACCGCATACTGACCTTTTAGTTTAAAATACATTATTATTATTTTTATTCTAATGAAATTCTAAATAAATCCCTAAAGTAGCCTATATTTTTATATTCAGCATGGTACATTTTTCATTCATAAGCCCCTGGGCCCGGGTAACTTTTGAGGTCTGGTACAAATTATGACATACAGAAATAAATAGGCTACAGGCTCATATGGATTACTCGTTAAAAGATCGCGATCTCGATTCAAACACACTCAATCTTATTGCTATGTCGATGAGACCATGTCTATTAAACCACTAAAATCACAATCACTTCGGAATATTTAGACCTGCTTTCGCGCAGCCGCTGATCCAGAGAGAGCAGCGCTCATCATAAACTTCATGTTTGAAACCGCTTTACAAACAGTCTACACAGCAGGCTACATTTCTGTGTTGCAAACATTAAATAATAATGAAAGTATTGGGATAAAAGTTTATAGTCCGGATATAGACTCTGATGTTGCGGCAGCCGCGTTCAAAATGAGAAACTGACCTTTGGAACTAATGTTAGGCTTCAAATGATTGTAATGGGCTGCCTAGGGCTAGCAGGTGCTCCAGCACCCCTAAAAATACCAAAGCACCCCCATAGTTTAAGAAATATTAAATAATGCAAAAACATTTGTCTACTTACACATGCATAACTCGTGCAATAGAGTACTATGTGACGTGATTTGCAGTCGCGCTTTTTGGAATGTCACAGTATTTTATTAAAAAAAAAAAAAAATGGATTGGTTCCTTGTGCCAAGTAGGCTAGGCCAGCCCCCGACTATGGATTTTTCTAGTAAACTAGTCGAACGTTTATATAAAATATATTAATATAATAACCTACTAAACCATTTTTTAATAAGCATTTAGGCGTATTATAGCCTACATTCCGCGCTCAAGCGTGCACAAAAAGCTTGCTGCAAAGCACCGGCAAAAGTAATAATTATGAATGCAACGGGGAAAAAGAAGACATTTTAATTATTTATTACTAAACTAGTGCTGTCTCGGTTAGTGTCGGCTGCAAAGATTTGTTTTGTATTTGAATTAGTTCGTAGTAGACATTTCAAGCTTTCTATAGATTTGTTTCAGTTTAGTTTATGTCTGTGAGACGGTTCATTGTTGCGACGCGCTCCATCCACAGAGACTGCATGAGACGACAGAAAGCACATCCAAAAATGAATAAATATTAAGTTCTTTCCGCAGAAAAAAAAAAAAAAAGGTTGCGCGGGTGCCCCCATGTCATAAATTAAGCGCGATAATAGGCGATTATCGCGATTATCGCGCTACAGCGATTTTATTATTAATATAATAATAATAATAACAACCTGTTTTGGTCATATTTACTATTGCCAAGCTCCCCCTGTCATTGATCTAGCATCCCCTGAGCACCTGGCGCCGCCCCAATTATAAATGTTACATTATGCCAGAAGGTTATTGTGACTGTTAAAATATATCTGATGTCTAATTCATTCAATCAATCAAGAGATTCGTTCAAAAACGAAACAAGTTCATATATTTCAAATTATTTTTACATATTTTTATTTTAATTGGCTCATTTATAACATTTTACCCTCATTTAAATAAAACATTTTGTAAGAAACCTAAGCTACATATTATTTAGTATTTGTCTAATGTTTTGCTTCAGAATCTTGGGAGAACCGTGATCTCTATTCTAAAAATCAATTATCCAGAATCTTAATAAATAGGCTATCTGGCATCTAATGCTAACTGTTTCTAATATTAAAATGTAGACTAGGATGTAAAAGGTACAATCTTACACACTTTATTTAGTACAATAACAAGGATTTGGTACATTTATAATGCACTATAATGCCACTTCTAATCCATTGTGCCAGTGTGTGAATTAACTTAGTTTATTTAACTGTTTTTGTCCACGAAATTTGACCATAATATCGCAACACTCTTAAAAATAAAGGTTCTTTATCATCATCAGTGGTTCCATGAAACTTCAACATCCATGAAAACGTTTCAATGCACAAAAGGCTCTTTACAGTGAAAAAAGTTTCTTTAGATTATTAAAAAGTTCTTTACGCTAAGAAAAAGATGGTTTTCCTTACTTATTTTCATACTTGTTTACAGCCCTGTTTATATGGGACCACAACGCACATGTGTGAGTGACATTGTTTTTATTAATATGTTACTTTATTTGGAGGACAAATTCATTCTCACATCCTTCTCAGCCCCCATTTCAATAATCCAGAGGTCAATGTGGCATCTGGCGGTCATCCTAAAGAATAAAAAGTACATTTTTGTACATTTTAAAAACACAAGGTATCTCCTTAAAACATTGACCACTCAAGGTTGTTCTGTAGGTCCCACAGAAGTCGACTTACTACCTTTGAGAGCACTCATCCCAGAGTATGATGAAGCTGTATCCTGGCAACAGAAAAGCCATATCCTGGCAACCACAGTGAGAGAGAGAGAGAGAGAGAGAGAGAGAGAGAGAGAGAGAGAGGGGGGCAACAGTTGAGCTCCATCCTTTGAGATTCACAGAAGAACAGACAATTAGCCATTAAGAGCTCTGCCTTTATTTCTGTAACAGAAGAGGCTAGAATACATTACAATGAGAGTAAATGGGGGAAGAAATGGGAGGCCGTGAGGTGCTGCTGACCGATTACATAATCTCTGTGCACTGATTTGTGCAAGATGAAGTGAATTTGAAGCCAGAATACTATATTTTCTATGTTGTCCCTCACTTTGAAGAAGAACACTTGCAAGTTTCTATAAAGAAGCACTTGCCTCTTCTGGAACAACAGAATGATGAGCAGATGTGCTGTTAACCCCTAGAGACTAGAAATAAGATAATCACATAATGATGTGCCGCTGTGTGTGTGTGTGTGTGTGTGTGTGTGTGTGTAGCATCCTTTTTGTAGAGGACATTTCTCATGGGTGGCCCTCAGGGGTCCAATGACTGTCTACTACTGCTCTCTTCAGCATTACTTTCAAACCAAATTTATCACAGCAGCTGATTTTAATTCCTAACATTTTGGTAATGGAAGCTAAACTTAAACATTTCAGTAACAAATCAGTAACATTATCTGTCTTGTATCACCTACAAACTCTCATTTGAAGGCTGGCATGCTTGAAAATGAAGACCTTTATATTTAGGGTCAGAACAACAAATCAAATATTTCAAGAAAATTCTGACTGGACCGTTTTAACTCTTCTTTACAAGGAGAGTTCACCCACAAATACTGAAAATATTTACACATGAAAGTTAGACTGAAAGAATATAATCCTTAATATCTTATTAATATAAATCAACTGTGGATAAAATACATGAACTCCTCACCGGCTGTTGAGAAGCGTTGTAGTTAAGTACTATCATTATAGTAAAGTTAAATTGACAGTAGCCCAATGCACAAAATACAATTGAATTACGTTTAATTAGAATTTACAGCATAATTTTGTGGATTGTGTTGTCAGGCGACGTATTAGCAAAAGTGGTACAAAGAGAGATAAATTTGTTGTATCAATTTATTGTCTGTTTTTAAGTGGTATTTTGCCCGATTAAATTAAATTAAATTAAATTAAATTAAATTAAATTAAATTAAATTAAATTAAATTAAATTAAATTAAATTTAATATAGTTTTGCTTTACAGTAACTGGAATTAAGGGAAATGTGCTTAATTGCCATGAAAATGAGCAAAAATCAAGCAAAAAAAATAGACTTCATTTTCTTTTTGAAAAATTTCTTTTTTGGAGTAATATTAATAATTAGGGAGTAATATAACACGTTGTGAGATTGTTCTGTCATTTGACATTTAAAAACTGCATACGTAGTTTGACCAAAAGATGGCGCACTTACTCTATTTAGATAGAAATCATAGACTGATCAACAACACTGAGCAGCAAAAACAGTTTGCTTTCCTTATGATAATATTCTTTTTAAACATTTTAAGTCTAAACTGTTTCTGCTGACATTCAAGACAATGGCACTTCAGGCTGATGAAACTTAAATGATGAAATGTCAATCAGAGCTATGAACTTTGCACAGTATGAAATAATACAAATGCTTTGGTCATATAAAAACTTAGAGTTAAAAAATAGCTACATATTTGCAGAAATGTATCAAACTGTTACGCAATTTAAGCATATACTGTCTCTTCTGACAATGGAAAACTATAGGATATAGTCACACAGTATTATGTAACCAATTGCTTACCCAAACAAGTACACGAGTGTAACAAACTTGTTAAAGTTACTCAAGCTTGAGGCATCTCACAGAATAATTTTCTCATATCAAAGACAAGTCTTGGCATGACATAATTCTAGTTTCACAATATTCACAGGAAAAGAAAGTGAGAGTGGCACATGTGTTTTCGGCAGTCTTTATGTTATCTAATACCTGCTATTGTTGCATGTGACACTGAAACCCTGTCAGGGCCTCTCTCAGCGGCCTCTGCAGCTGCAACTGTCTTTCCAGTTCAACCACCCACTACGTTTCTGCACCTTTCTCTTTATTTTGAGCTTGCACCGTGCATTATCAATTACAGTACATCTGAGGTGCACTTCAGAGTTTTGGCTTTTAATGGCTTTAATCCAGTTATAGTGACATTGACACTGTAATTACTACATAAGAAGTTGTTGAAGGCGCTTTATTTACACTTTCTGCAGGAGTTTAGTACTTGTGTGCGAGAGGATTTAGCGCCAGTATGCCCTCGAGTTCTGTAACTTTATATTAAATAATACTTATTCTTTACTCATTTTATAAGTTTATATAACATATTGGTATATTACAATAAGGCACTATTACATTAAAGAGATAGTTCACCCAAAAATGAAAATTCTGTCATTATTTCCTCACCCTCAAGTTGTTCCAAACCTGAACACAATAGAAGATATTATGTTGACCAAAAAATTGACAGTAGCCATTGACTTCCATAGTATTTTTTTTTTCTCCATACTATGGAAGTCAATGGCTACCGTCAACTGGTTTCCAACATTCTTCGAAATATCTTCTTTTGTGTTTTAACAGAAGAAAGAAAGTCAAATGGGAAACTCACATATATATATAGGGGCCTATGAAATCCATTTTATTTTTTCCCAAATTCCGTTTTATTATTTTTTTCCAGATCCCATTTTTTCCTGTTTTAATTTTTCTGGATTCTGCTTTTTTCCGTTTTAATTTTTCTAGACTCTGTTTTAATGGTTAAATTAAATTTTATTCATCAAAAAGCATGTTGAATTAATTGAAATCATGACACTTACAATATTAAACAGCAATTCATTGAAAGTTTAAAGAATTACATTTTAAAGCCTTGTGAAATATGTTTCAATTTTTACAAAATTCAGTTTTCCATTAATTTTCTGGATTCCATTTTAATGGTTTAATTCAATATTAATAATCAAAAGCATCTCTAATCAATTGATTTAATTAAAAATAAAATTTTATTTATTTGTTTTTTCCAGAAATGCTGTGTTTTGTATTTACATTTTTCTGCTAAATAAATTCTGTAAATATTTTTTTATAGTAAATATTCCTTTAAATATAATAATTCCTTTAATAATAATTTTATTAGTAGTAGTAGTACTATCATTACAGTAGGTACTATTTTTGCCACATCTTCTTCAAGTTAAGCTAAACTTTTCATGGGTTGCTCTGAAGACCTTTAGGTTTCTGTTTATCCATTGTTTCACTTAACATAACTGACAGTAATATGTCAGTGAAATAAGAAAGCTTGACTGGCAAAATTATGGATTTTTTTAGGCTGCCCCCCAAAAAATAACCACTGCTTTATATAAACCTCTTGCCATTTTTATTTTAGTTTTTCTTGAGTCATTTAGTCAAGCTGACCATTGGACGGTCTCACAATGTAGGTGATTTCATGTTTTCTAATCGTTAGGGGGACATTTGGTCCCCACCTGCCCCACACACACTTATTCTCTCCCATGGTCTTCTGAACTGAACTCTGTAACCAGAACACATAAACATCTTCTTGCACGGACAGAGGTTCAGTCAGGACACTCTCTCAAGAACCACCGCCAGGACCTTCATTAATTCACGATGCCCGTATGAGATTCCAGATGCTGTGCATTGTGCACCTCACCTCCGGCAACACAGCTGCTTTGCTTTACACGATCTCCTTCACGGCTGAAGTTGCACTTACTAATGCCGATTTGTTTTTCCCATTGTATATCTTCTGGAGGTGACCCAGAGCGAGATTCTAGCCTGTGATCCAGGTCACCTTGCATGGCTGATTGCACTATGAGTGCAAGTTTTGTCTCATTCATTTGAGCTCTTTTTTATGATCGAACATGTTCTGGAAAGGAAAGAACACGAGGGATCCCAGCTAGTCCCTTAGGAGCCTGTTCCAGACAATATATTCATCACTGGGCGGGAAAGAGATGCTTTTTTTGAGTGCCAACTCAATGTCATTGGATGAATTTATGATACACGTTTGCACATCTGTTGACGCTGAACAAGAAAACAGTTGTTGCTATGCCTTATAAACAGCAACTCTCTTTAATTGTACATTGGATCACATACTGCAGTACATGAGATGTGTGTTTGTCTTGCTAGGTCAGCTTTAAAACAGGACATTAGCAAAAGCTGGTACTGTTGTTTACATGGCATCTGTAATAGTTTCCAAATGAGACGTTAAATATTTCATATTCCAGTACTACTCAAATGAGAATGGTGTTAATGTTTTAGCTAAGCTGTTTAAAGTTGACTAAGGTTTTAGGTACTTAGAAGGCTAAGGCGATCTGCGTTCTCATTTATCTCAATTGTTTCTTGGCTAGCACAAACAGTTCTGGAAGTATGTGACCTGGATTCTGCTATGTAACTGATTAGCTTTGGTAGGGGCTAATAGCTAAAGCTAACAAACACTGACACCCTGAATCAGTTGCATGGTGCATTGCAAGGATAGAGGGAATAAGAATTGGTGGAATTGAATTCCTGTTGTTATTTTTGGACCCAATTAAGTAGGACTAAAGTGTATCTTTATATGTAATTTCTTAATTTTGTTGTGTTTGAAATATGGTTAAAGTGAAAAAAGTAGACTAAAGTAGACTTTAATGTCATTTCTATTAAAACTTATATGTCATGTATTTAAATATATTTGCAATTACACAGTTCTAATGATAAAATTGCCATTTTGTACATTTAAAATATATTAACTTTTGAATATTTAATGTGTGATATTGACATATTTAGTATGTTAGTTAAATCACAGAAAAATAAGTGTACTTCTTTAAAGCACGACAAAAGATAATTAATACATATTGAATTAAAATGTGCTTTGAAGTTGAGCATTTCATTTAATATTTTTAAAAAAGTGCACTTTTTAAAGATGTGTTAAGAAACTGTGATGAAAGTGTATCTGAGTGGCCTTAGGTTTTATTATTATTATTATTATATTATCTGCAAGTACAGTTTTTTTTTTTTTTTTTAAATATACTTTTAAGGTTTGAAGTACACTACTATGCATTCAATACAGCTATTTGTTTTTTCATTAGGGGATAGTGTGTGATAATTATGTAATTGAAATCATAACACTTAGTATGACGGAATGGAAGTTTCAGTCAAGCCTTTCAGTTAAAATCGTGTTTTTGTTTTGTCTGGAACATGAATGTACATTAGCTGGACCTGCCTGAAAAACATGCACTGCGTTCCATTCTGAAGGGCTCATCCCTGTGCCCTAATGTACCCTACAAAATAAAAGCTTTGAAGGGATGAAGTTCCTTGGAATATTTATTAAATCTTGCTGAGAATTATAGCCAGTATAGTTTCACAATTAAACCTGTTTGAACAATTATTTGAGCGAAATTTATATCAGTTGTACTGTTTGATATCCTTCTCTCCGAAGAGCCCTTTGAAGTGCAGATTTATACTGTTTGGAACGAAGTGAAAGTCTGCGTGATTTGAGCCTGAGAAGTACAATTTCTGACAGTGTTCATGTATCTCAAACGGTAGAGAATAATGCTATTAATGAAATTCTGTCATTAATTACTCACCCTCATGTCGTTCCAAACCCATAAGACCTTCGTTCATCTTCGGAACACAAATCAAGATATTTTTGATGAAATTCGAGAGCTTTCTGACCCTGCATAGACAGCAATGCAACTGACACGCTCAAGGCCCAGAAAGGTAGTTAGGACATTGTTAAAATAGTCCATGTGGCAACAGACATTAACCGTAATTTTATGAAGCTATGAGAATACTTTTTGTGCTGAAAGAAAACAAAAATAACGACTGTATTCAACAATTTCTTCTCTTCCATGTCAGTTGGCGCACGTTCACGAGAGTACCACGACGCATGCGTGTGATCCTGCTGACGCAGGAGCCGGTGTTCTGACGTAGAACCTGCACTGCACCTTGTTCATAAGCAGAAGAAGAGGCATGCTGTACATGCAACAGTCTTCGTAAACATGTATAAAGATTTCAACAAAGCAATTTTTTGCCCAGCCTTACTTATTTGAACCAGAATATACAGGCGATGAACAAAGAGAGATGGACGTTCTACGTCAGAACGCATGTATCGTGGTCCTGTTGTGAACGCACGTCGAAGACTGACACGGAAGAGAAGAAATTGTTGAATAAATCATTATTTTTGTTTTCTTTGCACACAAAAAGCATTCTCTTAGCTTCATAACATTAAAGTTGAACCACTGATGTCACATGAACTATTTTAACAATGTCCTTACTACCTTTCTGGGCCTTGAACGTGTCAGTTGCGTTCCTGTCTATGGAGGGTCAGAAAGCTTTCGGATGTCATCAAAAACATCTTAATTTGTGTTCCGAAGATGAACGAAGGTCTTACAGGTTTGGAACGACATGAAGGTGAGTAATTAATGACAGAATTTTCATTTTTGGGTGAACTATCCCTTTAAGATACAAAAGCTAAAAGGTACATCTTTGTACATTTATTTACCCCTAAATGGTACTTATAAGTACCTTAAATGTAATTTTTCTTTAAAAGTATTTATATGTACCTAACATGTACATTTTGGTAACTTTTGAAAGGAAAATACCCCATTGACAAATTTTATGTCCCTGAGAGTGAAGTTATGCACAAAATGAAGCTTAAATGCAGCTCTGTATGCAGTTCTTCCAATACAGTCTTATGGCAATTCATAACTATTTTACGTTTTGGCGAATTATCTAAGTTGTATGAATTTGTACACAACTCAGTCTCATTCCTACATCTTCATACAATCTGCTTACGCCCCACTGATGGCTGTGAAATTGCCACCTTGTAAAATAGTTGCTTTTTCCCATGAGATCAGGTTGGCTCATCACACTAAATTAATGGCTGGAAAAAAGTTTGAATGAAAATCCTGAATGAGATTACGACAGAAACAGGCTTGCATTGACATACTGAAGTGAGGTGTTTAATAAATAAGAGCATCAACAACACAACAAAAGCTTGCTTTATGTATACTGTATATACACATATATATATTTATATTCTGACCGTATAAACTATATAAATATGTCATGCAGTCCTCATAACTTAAACGACCAATAATTTACAGAGTGAGGTAGGGTAGGAGGGGACTAGGTTGCGATGTCATAGAGAGGTCAAAAAAGGGGCGGAGTCTTGGCAGTGCGGCTGTTATTACTGACGGGAGGGAGGGGCTTATGACAGGAGGCTGCAGTGGATTGGCTGAGACACCAGTCAATATGTCAGTCAATGCCTCCATGAGTTGCGGCTGAGGACGCACACACAGGCGGTGTTGATTCGGATGAACCTCCAATTGATCTGGTTTTTGTAGGACGTTAGCGCCCGCACGTAGCTTTGCGTGTTGGTGCAATAAGAGTTCCAGTGCTTGTTGTCGATCCCACGACAGCTAGAGGTTCCTTCTTTAACGCCGCTGGCTCCTTGACCCGGCTTGGGGGCCCCGATGGGCTTCGACACACGGCACGTAGTTTCATAGAATATCTGCTTCTTTACGACGTTGTTGATGCGAACTTGCGGCAGCACTGTAACTTCATTGCCCCCTATGTCTGTGGCATGGGTTAGGTTGCCGACCCAGTGCTCTACGCTATCGCACACTGAATATTCGCCACGATGCAAGAAGTCGTTCGCCTTCCGCCGGACTCGCGGATGCCTGGGGCTCCCCGTATCATTTTCCGTAGTGGCTGCGTCGCTAAACTGCACGCGAGGTGAGCGGTAACGGTGCCTGTTGAAGAGTTTGGGGTCCACGTTGGGGATTGGGTCTTCGTAGCGTGAGTCCTGCCTGGATTGGCTGTGAGGCCTGGGTGAGTGATGCGCAGCTGCGTGCTGATTGGCTGGCCCCTGCGCCTGGGTGTGGCCTCCCATGATAAGTGCAGCCTGGACGCTGATCAGGACGAGCAGGACCAGCATCAACGACCTCATGGGCACTCGTCCTGCGAGCAAAGAGACATAATCAACAACATGGAAATGTGCATCTGTCAACTTTTTAGAAACAGTTTGCTTTCTGCCAATAAGGTGGCCTGGCTGTTTAAAATGGCAGCAGGAATAAACGAATAAACGTTCATATGGAAGGTATTACTGAGCTATGCATGAAGAATCTGACATCTGTATGAATTTCACGAAAGCTGTCGAAAACATGTCCAGGGCATATTTCATCCAAAAATTGAAAGGAAAAGAAAGAAAGAAAGAAAATTAAGGCTATTTTAAGGCTATTGAGTATTTTATTATTATTATTTTTTAAGCGCTGAGATTATTTTTATGACTATTAAGAAAGCAAAATTAGATTAAAAGATTAAGTCCAGACCTTTAGGTTGAATTCAATCAAAATTAAATTACTTTTAATTACACTCACACTACTGCTGAAAAATACAGTAAGAACAGTAATATTGAGAAATATTGCAATTCAAAATATCTGTTTTCCATGCAAATATATTTTAAAATGTAATTTATTCCTGTGATGCAAAGCTGAATTTTCAGCATCATTACTCCAATCTTCAGTGTCACATGATCCTTCAGAAATCATTCTAATATGCTGATTTGCATTTGCATTTTTTCATTAATATCAGTGTTGAAATCAGTGCCGATTAACATTTTAGTGGAAACAGTGATAACTTTTGTCTCAGGATTCTTTGATTAACAGAAAGTTCAAAAGAACAGCATTTATTTGAAACTGAAATTTTTGTAAGAATGTAAAAGTCCAAACCAATTTTATGGGAAAACGTAACTGTTTTATAAGTCAATTTTGTATAAATTTGTATGACACAAATCTGTTTTGAACTAAAAATGGAAAACTTTTTATTTGTTTTGCCCGTTTATGTACACAGTTGCTGCATCTCAATTTGCATGCTATCTGTCTTAAATAGTATTCGAAAATAGAATTAGTATGTTGAAAAGAGTATGCTATTGTTTAGAATTTGAAGTGCAGATCGATGCACACTCTAGCGGCTAATATTGCCCACAACACATTAACTGTGTCCCAAATGACGCACTATGCACTTATACACTATGCACTTATGCACTATGTACTCAACTATGTAGTGTATGAATTTTATAAGGTTATTTTGTCATTAATAATCGGAGTCTGATAGCCCCTCCCCCTTCGTGACATAATTAAAGCTGCGACAGTTGAGTGCATGTGTGTTGTGTCCAACATTCCACACTTGGCTTTGTCAGTTATTTAAGTGCATCATCTGAGTATTTAAAGTGCACTTTTTCTGTGTGGAATTTTCAATGTGAACACACTACTTGCACTATTTATACTACAAAACTTCATAGAACAGTGCATAAGTATGCAATGTAGGACGCACTATTGTGTGGTGGACGAGGATTTGATTAGAACTACAGACAAGCATAAAAAGTGTTAAAAAAACTACAAACATGGCGAGACCGAAGGACAGGTAGAGAAAGGGGTTTGAGTGATAAATAATCAATGTCTAACCTGATGAAAGAATATTTATTTAATGTTATTTGCATTATATTTCATCTGCAGCAACACTGTGAACTTTTATAAAGGTACAGCAAGTGACTGTTATGGGGGGCTGAAAACGCAAGCTTTCGAAAACTGATTTCAAATTGCAAGTTTTTTAAAAAGTTACCGTTATCATCTCTCTGTGTAAATGACTAAAATGCAAATTTGTGACGTCAGCGCTTTCCGTGTTCAGCGTGTAGTGTTTCTGTATAAAGTGACATCGCCAACTACTGGCCTGGCATGAATCATACAGCATTTTTACTCCTTTTCGTGGATTCTTGTGAATGGGAATCACTTTGACAACATTGTCAGCTGTACGCAAAAAAAAAAAAAAAGAAAAAAAAGAAAAAAAAAGAAAAGTGTGACGGAAAAAACTCACTGTTTTTAGTACATTGTTGTTGTGTAAATGTACTTTTATAATGAAGGTCCACCCCTAACCCCACACCTAAACATAACCGTCAGTGGGACATAAGCAGATCATACAAAAACTTACTAATTTAACTTTTATGAACTTTTATGAACTCATATCATTTGCCAAAACATAAAATAGTTAAAAACTGAGATTGTTGAAAGGTCTCTACTGTAAATTTTGAGCAATTTAATGCATGCTTGCTGAATAATAATATTATTAAATAAATAAATAAAAGATATTGACTCAAACATGCATTCCAGACAGTATGTGAGTGTATAGAGTATATCTCTGCTCACTGACCTGTGAAATGTTCAGAGCTGAAGTGAAGGCCCAGTGGGCTGCTAGAGCCGGAGTCCAGTGCAGGCTGACCC
The DNA here is from genome assembly GCA_039654775.1 of Spinibarbus caldwelli. NCBI lineage: Eukaryota > Metazoa > Chordata > Actinopteri > Cypriniformes > Cyprinidae > Spinibarbus > Spinibarbus caldwelli. The sequence continues at coordinate 23,049,734 of CM077261.1, read as the reverse complement.
CCAAGCGCCTGCCATCAGGACTGGCCTGTGTGTCGGCTGAACGTAATCTTCAAAGCTGCATAAATAAAAATAAATGAGGTCAATGATGTGTGAGCTGTCTATATTTTGAAGTGTTTAGAGTCTAGAAGCTGTAAACATATTTTTCTCTCAGTGTTCACATCAGAAATGCACTTTTTGCAGATAAACTTTTTTTTAACAGTAATGTAACACTCTTAAAAAAAAAAAAAAAAAACAGTGCTATATAGCACTAAAAGTGGTTCTATGGCTCGTTATCATAGGGGAAGCACTTTTGGTGCTATATAGCACCAAATCTTGGTGCTTCAGTGGTTCTTCAGTGGTTCTTTGGCACCGCTACCAGAACCTGTTAAGCTCCTGTATGGTTCTTCAGCGGTCCTTCAGTGGTTATTTGGGGTGATTAAGGTGCTATATAGCACCACTGCCGTACAAAGAACCTGTTAAGCTCCTTTAAAGGTTCTTTACGAGCCAAAGAACCACTGTTGGTGCTGTTTAGTACCATTTTTGTTGAAGAAATACAGTGCTATATGGCACCTCTTATGGTTCTACATAGCACCATTTGACAAAGGTGCTGTATAGCGCCTTTAAAGATATGGTGCTATATAGCACCAAAAGTGGTTCCCCTATGATTACGAGCCAAGAACCACTTTTAGTGCTATATAGCACCATTTTTTTTTAGAGTGTAGCGTATAAACCTTTCAAGAAAAGCGGAGGTTGTTAAACGATTATATATGCTTCGGTAGAAGTTAGACATTTTAGTTACTTAAATATGTAAGTAAATAAAACATTTTAAGTTTTAAAATATAAGTGCAAACTTACTGGGGAAGAACTACAATACACTATAAAGCATCGTTAATGATATAATCAAGTAAGTCAAGGCTCTTAAAAGTCTGTATAAACAATATTTTTGTATATTGATATTTTGCAATAAACTTGAATTATACTGTTTTATATTTATAATAAAGGTTATAAATTATTTTAAAATCATACTATTATAATTTGAGTTCAAAGCTAAGTCTTGTACTGCTTAACTTTTTATATGCTTTATTATACAGTAAATCACCTCTGAGCTGAGTGTTTTTTTTTTTTTTTTTAGGACCAAATGAATGGAAAAAAAATACTTGTGAAACCACAGAAAGCTCAGGGTTACGCTCTATTCATCCATATGCTGAGTCACTTCAGCCGCCTGCAACATTTAACCACCTAAAGTGTCATTCCATTAAACGTGTGATATTTGACACTTCATAATGAGACCTCTGCCCCATCTAAACCAGAAACTAAAAGTGTTTCATTAGAAACCATCCATCAGGCTGAGCTTTCTGAACTGATATTAAAAATGCCACATATTGGAAATAAACAAGGAATTCATTTAAAAGAGAGCTCACTAAGCAACAGACCTTATTACTGCATCAGCGACAATAAATAACATCTAAATTTGTTACGCAAACTAAATTGGATTATGATTAATATTACCTGCACAGCTTATAAGCAAAACATCCTTTCCAAAAGCAGTCCAAAGCAATTTAGCTCTAGTCCCTGCAAACATCAGCCTCTTCCATATTTACACCATAAATAAGAAACATCCGTACAAAATTTATTGTGACAAAACGAGTAAACAGGTTCATTTAAAGTCAGTATTTGAGACACTCGTAGCACGATCCTGCTCACTCAGTACCTATGATCACATTTACTGTAAAATCCAGTACACTGTGAAACAGAGAGACAAGCCTGTTTCCAAACACTGCCACTCTATTTATAAGGTAGAGCCAGTGAACAGGCGTAATGCCAAGTCTGTGCTGGCATAGTCTCATAGTCTCCTTGTATGCAAATTTATAATGTTTATTGTGCACCAATAGTGATACTGATCAAAATGCACTGCACAATGTCTATGCTCTTATGCAACGTTCATAAAGGTTTGACGGTGGGATATTTTAAAAGAAATGCAGTTTTTCAGTTTTTTTTAGCATGGTCTGAAGATGCAGCCCTCAACTTTGATATTCAGAGAATAGTGAGCAGATGGTCTGCAATCTGTATGCTGTGCTTTCAGCTGATCACGCTTTGTGTGTGATTGTATGACTGTGTGTGTACTCGTGTGAAAAACAAAAAACAGGCCATTTACAAAAAAAAAGTCTTAATCATTATGGTTGTCTTACCTATAACATTATCTAAGCATCCTCCATCTAATCTAATCTAATCTAATCTAATCTAATAATAATAATAATAATAATAATAATAACAAAATAATAATAATACACAAAATTGTTTATATATATCTTTGTGGATTTAATATATAATTTACATATGTATGTTTATGTTTTTGACATTAAGACTTCTCTTATGCTCACCATAAATACAGTAAAAACAGTGTTATTGTGAAATAATATTACAGTTTATAAAATCTGTTTTTTATTTGAATATATTTTAAAATGTTATCTATTTCTGTGATCAAAGCTGAATTTTCAGTATCATTACTTCAGTCTTCAGTGTCACATGATCCCTCAGAAATCATTCTAATATGCTGATTTGCTGCTCAAGAAACATTTCTCAGTATTATTGTTATTATCAATGTTGAAAACAGTTGTGCAGATATTTTTGGAAACATTTTTTTTTTTTTTTTGAAGCATTTTTTTTGGAAACAAACTTTGATTCTTTGATGAATAATGCACATTTTCCATGTATTCTATGCATTTATCCAAAATCAATCAATCAATCAATCAATCAATCAATCAATCAATAAATCAGTCAATCAAAAGGGGTTTGGGTCAAACATGAAAAAGGGTTGTATATCAAAAATCTTGCCAGACATATTTAAAACAAGAATCATTAGATGAAAACCACAAGGTTTTACCCATTTGTCAGAAAGTATTTAATCAATTACAATATAATAAAATTTGGCAAGATAATTTATTCTTTTATATATTTTAATAAGTACAGGTCAGAATAAGTATGTTGTTTCATTTTTACATAAATATACGTATGTGTTACACTGAATGATGATGGACTATTATTTCACTCATATTTTCCCAAAAGTTATTTAAAACATTAAGGTGGGAAACATTAAGGACACTTTTCTGATTGTGTTTTATTATAAATCTTTTTTTTCTTTTTAAATTTATAAAGATGTAATTGAAACTGTTAAGAAAACACAGATAGAAAACGTGTTTTATTTGCATTCACCACTAGAGGGCAAACCTGCACTAACACATCCACACATCTGGGAGTAAAAAGAGGCCCTCATTGTCACTGCAGCTCTACACATGGCAGCAAGGCATAGACTAAACCTTCAAGCAAACAAACAGGATAGAACCAGAGCTTAAAAACAATAAAGCCATGCAGCATAAGCACATACTGTCTCTTTTGCTGTGTATATGTTTGGCTGTATATGTTTTGCAGCTGAGGATCGGCTCTTAAACTGAGGCCACACCCGATGTTTGCGTCTGGGGCAGCTCTCACACACATGATACTGCCCAGATGCCACCTAACCTAACCTAACACTGTGCTTTCACTTACACGGTTGTCACACACTGAGAAGCGAATGACTTCAGTAATGTGCTGCCTGGCATCTGGATTACACTGCGTATGAATGCTAGCATTTTCAGAACTGCAGTATCTAAATAATTTGACAATTTAATGTAGTATGTAGTGTTGCAATAAAGTTAACAGTAATATTAATATTAAAAATCCTGTTTATCAGTGTTGTAAACACATTGTGTTGGCTGTTCATTGTGCTTGAGAATTTGTTACAAGGTTTTAAATCACACCTGTTAAGGAATGTTCCAGGTTCATTACAAGTGAAGCTTGTTGATTACCACAAAATTCGTTTCTACTGGTCCATCCTTTTTTAAAAAAATAGCAAAAAATCTGAGTTATAGTGAGGCACTTACAGTGGAAATGAAAAAAAAGTGAAAAAGACGTGTGCATACTTGTACTGAATGTGCACATGTAGTGTACTTCAAATCTTAAACGTAAAAAAAAAAAAAACACTGTACTTGCAAATAATATAATATTAATATTAGCCACTTAAGTGCACTTAAAAAGAGTTCACTTTCAAGACTGTTTCTTAACACACTTTCAAAAAAGTGCACTTTGCAATAATGTCAAAAGTTTTACTTAAAATACATTTTAAATCATTGTTTTAATAATCTGTTGTTGTGTTTAAAAACGTGCACTTATTTTGATTTGTTGACTAGCATACTTGATTAGAATTTCAACTGTAGTGTGTTATATGATAATACATTTAATATATTTTAAAAGTACTAAATTGCGACTTCATGAAAAATGTGTACTTACAAATATATTTAAATGACATACATTTCATATAAAAGAAATGACATAGAAATAACATATTTATTGAATATTTAATATACTTTAACCATATTTTAAAGTCAGCAGATGTAATTATGAAATTACATGTGAATATGTACTTAAATCCTACTTAAGTGAGTCAAAAAGCATTGTTAAGTTCAACTAATTGCATTCAACATAACTTTAAATTATAGTACATTTGAATTTAATTGTAAATAACATGCAGTTAATTGTTGAAAACATTACATTCAGTTCAGTATATTATATTCTTTTAAAGTATATTATTATCATCATAAGTACTCTTTTTTTAAAGTGTCCTTAAGTGAGTTAATGCAACCAGTTATAAATGTTAAAAAACTCACTAATAAATAAAATAAATAAAATTATATATATATAGCTTGTAATTATAAAAATGACAAAAACAGTTTTATAGCTCAATTGATACACACATTTTAAACACATTGATTTATTAAATGTATTACATTTATTAAATTATATATATATATATATATATATATATATATATATTAAATTACAAGCTTCACATTTCAGCTTTTAAATACTCCAAAAATTGGTTCATGTTGCAGTTTTACATATAGCTAAACATTGCTTTAAAAGCCTTGAAAATATGAACCAAGTTCTCTCATATCCTTTATGTCACAGACTGAAGAAAAATTTTGACTCTGACCTAAACTTTTGACCCCAACACACTTAAGTAACCCGATTTTAAAATGTTTTGATTCTTATTTGAAAAGCTATGGAGCTGCTGCTCTCTTGTACCGGTGCAAAGATTTCCATGAAGGGCCACGGCGCTCTTCACCAGCACATGTGCGGCATGTATAAACACACACTCATCAAACTGATACACAACCACTAGCCCTCTAGTCCTGCGGCTCTGAGTACACTTTGTTTTCGAATGCTACATAAATTAGCTCGAACTCCCTTTGGCAAAACCTTTCTAAACACACCGCGCAGCGCAGCCACTGAGGGTCAAAAGGGTTTACTGAAGACCTCCATCCTGTGCCGCTTTTTCTTCACTCACAGACTTTCCTAATGTCTAACATTCATCACATGAGCACGGATACAGGCTGGTACCTGAAACAGTCTCTGGCAGAAATTGGTGATGACAGGAGGGGTTTTCTGAGAGATTAGAGTGGTTTGAGGTTTGTGGTTGTTATCCATTCTGTTTATTTTAATGGTAAAAATAACACAAGACATCATGGCCTACCTTCCCGTAGAGGGAAAAAGAAGGGACAGCTGATCTGGCACATGTAAAAGCAGATATTTACTTTGTTTTCATTGTGAATAAACATAAAAAAGTCACTCAAAATCCAAGCACATGTGGCGCTTTGTCTAAAAATATGTTCCCGTCAATATAATTATTATGCATGAGCTCAAATTTCATTAAGCTACTTCTCTGAATATTTGCTTTTTTTTGGAAATTATCACACTGCACAACCAATGCTAAAGCTAATTAAAACACTTAAAAGAAATGCTGACCAGTTAAAGGGCCTAAAATATCCACTTTAACATGAATTCCTGAAATCTGTCCCTCCCATTTAACAACAATAACGGCATGTTTTCATATGTGCTTTAATTTATGCTTAATGACATGGGGAAAGCCACAAATGAGCCTCATAAAACAAGGCTCTTAAATCTACTTTGAGCAATTCATCTGTATTAATGACCAGCAATGCTGAAGCAGACATCATTCAATTAAATCTTTTTTACGAGTGTAAACTTTGTGCTAATTAATGTTTAATTATTTTGACATCATAGTAATGTGTCTGTTTGTTTTAGCAACACTTTATATGTAAAATGCCATAGAACAATTGAAATGTATTCATGCCCAGTCAGGTGATAAATTGTCTGCCATGTAAACTAGTTTGGTACTGTTATGACAAAAATAGTATGCTAGTACACTTAATAAAACATAAATAAATAAATAAATAAATAAACAAACACAAAGAATTGGCAAGTAACACATTGAATTATAACTGAAATTTTGAAGTTGAAAGACTGATATAGTATTTTCTCATAAAATGTACTCTAATAATCTGTTTTGTCTACTACTTTAAAAAAAAAATTAAAAAAAAAAAATAAAAAAATAAATAAATAAAATAGTTTTGTATAGTGTATGATATTTTGAATGCCATAAAAGTATGTGCTTTGCTGGTTATAGGAAAGCGTATACAACCATGACATAAATTGCATGTTCGTACCACATACCCCTGTTTTGCATACTGTTTGCATTTGCATTTAAGCATTAGTGTAAATTAGTAAACTCAATTCCTTTAAATGTATTATCTCTATATACTGAACAAAAATTTGTTGACAATTTTCACTGAGAAATTGCTAGTAAATTTCACCAAAAATTACTAAGAAACTCAAGTACCACACTGAACTGAAATGTGAAATCTTGAAGTAGAAAAACATAAATAGCATTTTATTGTAAAACTTACTCTAATAATATGTTTTATTTAGTTTGACCTTTTTTTTGTTTTTTATTTATTTATTTTTTTTTCCACTGTGCATAGCATACAATATCTGGATGGCTTAGTACACTTGCCAAAATGTACAGTATACAACAGAGTATACTCCACTGAGTACTGTATCCCACAATGCAACGCACTCAACTTAATATTTTATTTGTAGTGTGACAAATGAAATGGAACCTAAATTCACCACAATCTGTTTCTTTGCTTTTTTTTTTTTTTTTTTTTTTGAACTCGTTATTTGTTTGGTTAATGATAACTGGGCACCAAAAATGAATGTAGTAAGGTCATGTAACAAAAATGTAGTATTTCAAAAGTGTAACATTACATAATGTGTACTGTTAAAAAACAAACAAACAAAAGCTTGTTTACACCACAGGATAAAAAAAATACGAAAGGTAAATGTGACTTTTTATCTCACAATTCAGACTTTGCGCAATTGTGAGTTTATAACTCACGATTCTGACTTTTCACGGAAATATAAATTTGTTAGTATAAACTCGCAATTCTTACAAAGAAGTCAGATTTGCTAGTAATAAACTCAGAATTCTGAGATATAAACTCAATTCTGAGAACAAAAGTCAGAATTGTGAGATATAAACTCATAATTGCGAGAGGAAAAAGTCAGAATTGTGAGCAAATACTTTTCTTATTTCTTTATTCTGTGGTGGAAGCAAAACAAAAACAAAACAGAACAAAACAAAACAAAACAAAACAAAACAAAAGTGCAAGACGTCAAAATACAAAATAGTCATAATTACATTGTCCCCCCCCCCCAATTTTATAGACTTTCGTATTATGTTGTACTGCAATTATAATAATATAAGAACTAAAAAGGAAATCTATGAAAGTAATGAATGAAAATGAATTTGTAAATCACAAAAACACATTCTACACTATTTGCACTTGTGTACTTTGACATAAGTTATGTAACATAGCATCAAGGGTAGAACAGACACATTTCTTTTTTTTCTTTCTGAATGCATGTCAGTAGGTTTAGCAACCTGTTAAAAGATTTGGTTGTGAGTGTCAACATTGTGTTTTGTGAAAGCGCACAGCTCTTCTGAGGTGCTGACAACACATCACAGATAATGAAGCAGTGCTAAAGACAGATGGCCTCTTTTTATCAACAAATGACAAATGAATAGAAGGGAAGACAAAGAGAAATGGGGAGAATGAGAGAGAAAGAGAATGAGAAATGGCCAAGCATTTGTCCAACAGACTTCACAGAGTTATTCAAATACCAAATTACATTTCAGAGCTCCTTTTGGCACAAAACACTGCCTCTCTCCCAGCTAAATGCTGCAAATACATTTGGTCTAGTGTGTGTTTGTGTGTATATATATATATATATATATATATAGTGTGTGTGTGTGTGTGTGTGTGTATTGAAGAACGAAATACATAAAACATCTGTAAAATGACCCAAATTTGCCATTAGAACAACGTTAGTATGTTTAGGCTGTGTAGCAACAGCAATATGTATTTTGCAATAAATGCATCTTAAACTGGAATAAACTATGGTAATCTGTGTGAATGCAAACTGATCTGATTTCTGTTTTGATATCTAATCCTCTCTATCTTTTGTAATCATTGTAACAGCATTTTACAGCTGTTTTGGACTCAACAGTTTTCTCTTAGATGAGAGACTGATCCACACCAAAATTGCTTTTAAAGGGACAGTTCACCCAATAATTAAAGTTCTCTCAGTATTTACACACACTCATGCTGTTACTCTCTTTCTTTTATGGAATGAGAGAAAGAAAAAAATAATATATTTATTCATATAATGTAAGTGAATGGGGGCAAAGACCAGCTGCAAAACTTCCAAAAAGCACAAATAAAATGTCATTAAAGTTGTTCATATGTGTGTTTTCCAATAGGTTGGAAACGACATGAAGATGAATAAATACTAAAATGAACTTTTTTTTCCCCCTTTAAACATTAATTAGTCCTTTAACTAATATCTTGTTCTTGTGTAATGTTCAGAAGAGAATTATAATGCGACTCATCCTCTATTCATGAACTGCAATGGCTTTCCTTTTTTCTTGGTTATATTTTTGGTCTTTTTATTTAAATAGGACAGTCAAAAGTGGGAAAACAGGAAAGTGGCGAACGAAAGAATTAATGGGACATTATGCAGTTTGCGCTTGAAACTTCATCCCCACCGGAGTACCTCAGCACTGAGAGTCTCTTTCCAAACTCGATATATGTCACGCATCAAATCATGCTTGCTGTACCTTGAAATGTATTTACTGACGATAATAAACTGAGCAAACAGAGTGGCAGCACAACATAAACTGTGTAAAAACCTGATGCTGTCACAACAGTCTTTACTTCAAGGAATAGATTAAGTTTTCCTCTAATCATTAACTTTAATTGTGACTTCCCTTTTTTCTTGATTGAGTAATAATATAGGAATACACTCTTAAAAATAAAGGTGCTTCAAAAGGTTCTTCAAGTGATGCCATAGAAGAACCATTTTTGGTTCCACAAAGAACCATTCAATCAAAAGTTCTTTAAAGAACCATCTCTTCCTTAACTTTTTATAATCTGAAGAACCTTATTCGCCAAGAAGAACCTTTTGTGAAATGGAAAGGTTCTTCAGATGTTAAAGGTTTTTTATGGAACCATTTAGACAAAAAGGTTATTCTATGGCATCGTGAGTGTAGAGTGTAGTTATACAGTAATAATACAGGAAGATAAAGAATAGTTTTAGTAATATAATATAGTAATAACATAGGAATATAAGGAATAGTTTTAGTAATAATATCATTTTTACTCACCCTCATGTCATTCTAAACCATTCTATACTGTTATTTCTTCCACAGTGAATAAAAAGGAATTTGAAAAGAATATTCTCTTTTGTAGAATGATACTTCATAGTGACAATGTCTGGCAAGCTAAAATGTATAAATAAATAAACAAATATTTATTTATTTATTTATTTAATCTTGACAAATGTGTCCATTGTGGACTGTTGTTATATGGAAATAAGCTGTTCTTGTTGTGATTCTTCAAAATTTCTCCCTTTTGTGTTCCTCAGAAAAAAATAATAACATAAAATAAATAATATTTAATAAAATATTTAACATAAAATTAATAATGTTTATTTTATAATTTACAATTTTAAACTTTTATTGATGCTATCTATCTATCTATCTATCTATCTATCTATCTATCTATCTATCTATCTATCTATCTATCTATCTATCTATCTATCATCTTGAGAAAAAAAAAAAAAAAAAAAAAACGCATTTGTGGAAACATGTAAATACCACAGAAAAGCGTTGCGCTGACCTGTGTCTGCACCATGATCTGACGCATCCATCACACATTGCATAAAGTAAATCTTTCACGGTTATCTTTTGGGAATACGCATGAAAATGAGACTTCCGCACACAGAACTCAGGAGAGATGTGTCCGAAAGCTGCACTGAACTTGAGGAGTGATTGTATTTATTTCTGTTGAAGAGTTGAAGAATAACATTAGAGCCTCCAGATGGAATACCAACATTATTATGTTAATGATGAGTTGCACAAACACATATGGCCACAGATACATACAGTACATACACACACATGGATATCTGTACATCGTAAATTTGGCAGAAGACAAAGCCGCCATTGGGACAGCTGTGAAATTGTATTTTAAACACAGCTGCTGTTTTGTAGACAGTACAACAGTAGACAGGAAGTAGCGTGAAATTTGTTTAGGATGTGAGAGCATTGTGGTAAAAATCATTCTGCTCAAAAATTCTCATCGGCTGAAAACTATTACCTGCAAACGTGTCCAGATGCATTAATTGACAAATATTATGAACTTGCTTTTTTTAAAATTATTTTTGGACTGGAAATTATAGAAATTTTGAAGGTGATATTGGCTGTTTTTGTATGCGGCACATTCTTTGGCTCGGTCACATGATGTGATGGTTGTACAGGCTGTTGTCTTTGTCAGAGCTCTCAGGCATGACAAATCACTTGAGGTGGGCTCTCCAATAGCTCACAGGACAGCCAAATGTTTCCCAAACAAACCTGAAGACTTCCTGGATAGGCTGACAGCTAAGATCATTTAGAGCCTTTCCTCCAAACAATTTAAACAGATGGAGGCAAGTGGACAAGGACTGTAAGTGAGCATTGTACAACATTTGTGTCCTAAGTCTTGGTCAGAATTCAGTGCTGCTTTTAGAATTATATAAGCGTTTCTTTATTAAATCTAAAACATCAGCACTGTTGCAATGCACAACTCCCACTCTGAACAGTTGATTTGATATGGCTTTGAGCCTTGTGTTTGGTGCCAACACTAAATTATGGGAACATTAGTTCATTTGTTTTCACATTGTGCTGCAGCCAAATCGGCCCATTGCTTTTTGAGAAATTTGAAGAGTTTCCGATTTTTGTGTGCTATGTGTTACTGAATACTACTGGTTGCTAGGGAAAAACATTTAGTAAAAAAAAAAAAATAAAAAATGACACGCAAGTGTACATAACGTAAGTAATTAATAAAATAACACTGAAGTAGCTAATGCACAAATGAATCCTTGAACAAGCCAAATTTCCTCACTGGAGCTGCTTACTGAAGGTTGAAGCATTGCTCAAAGGTGATGTGTGTAATTTTGTTCAGTGCCAAAGTATGTTCTAATATCCTAAGCTTAATATGCAGAGACATCTTTAAATAAGCCATTGGTAAGCGGACTACCTAAAAATTGTAAACACTGCGGTCTGTTTGAGTATCCCGACCTGGGGTTCGTTTCCCAAAAGTATCGTTAGCCAACTATGGTTGCAAGTTCCATTGTTGCTAACATAGTTCAACGATTCAACTTGGGTGGTTGGAACTACAACTCTCGAACTGTGGTTAGTAACATAGATTCTTGTTAGTAAGGCATGTGAACTTAAATAGATCATACTTTTGGGCACAAAAAGCACGCTAACATGCAGTACATTCTATATATTTCTTTCTTTTTTTTTTGCATAATTTAATATTTATTTAAGATAGTTGAAGTATTGGTAATTTTACAATTCAATATCTGTGTTAATATTTTTAGACTATAAATACATTAGCACAGAAAATTCTAAAAAATGTAATTTTTAAGAAAACACTCTATATCTTTCATTACATTAAGTATATGTACACTTAGTCTATAAATTTTAGTGTTGACAATCAGCGCTGTTTTGTAAAAGTATGTATTTGCGTAAATTTTTGAAGTATGACGTAAGAAAGAACAATGAATCAAATAAAATAAAATGACCAGTAACAAAAATAGTGGATTAGTGGTCACACTTTATTTTAAGGTCCAATTCTCGCCATTATCAAACCATTAACTATGACTTTTGCCTCAATAAATTCCTAATTTGCTGCTTATTAATAGTTAGTAAGGTATTTGTTATGTTTAGGTATTGGGTAGGATTAGGGATGTAGAATATGATCATCCAGAATATGTGCTTTATAAGTACTAATAAACAGCTAATATGTTAATAATAGTCATGATAATAAGCAACTAGTTAATAGTGAGAATTGTTCCCTATACTAAAGTGTTACCGAATTAGTTGTTGGATATCATGTTTGTTACTCCAGCATCTCTGAGAAATTAGGTTGTGGAGAAAACTGCTGACTGAGGGGGCATTTACATGACATCGTTCTAAAATAAAATCGCACATTCATTTACACAACAATGGTGTTTTGGTGTGTAAGAGCAAGTTTTTGAAACTCTTATTATCTATGAAAATGTGAATTCGTGAAAATGGTGATGTCATGCACAGCGTATTACGTGTTCAGTCTATAGGTGTGTGCACAGTTGCGTAGTGTTTCTTTACAAAGCAACATTGCCAACTACTGGGCTGGCATGAATCATACAGTGACTTTAGTCATTTTCGTAGATCTGTGTGAACGGGGATTATTTTAACATTTTAAGGTGAAGGAAAATCTTTTTCGTTTTTAGTTCAATTGCTGTCATGTAAACATATCCTGAATGAACTGCAAGTGTATGGGGGTAAAGTGTTTAAATGTAATTAAAAATGTAACGTAATGAAAACATGAATGACTTTCTGTTGTTTGTATAAATGAACTACTGTACATAATATAATCTGACATTAATTATAAGTTCAGCCCTACACTGGAAAACAAAAAAACAAAAAACAAAAACAAAAAAAAAAAAATTGATGTAGAACCAATTTTTACTCAGAAATTGCTACAACAGCTTCACCAATGGCATGAGTTTGGGGCAGGACTGTCTGTTTATCAGCCAATACATTTTGTCATTTAGCAGACACTTTTGTCCAAAGTGACTTACAAATAAGGACAATAGAAGCAATCAAAATCAACAAAAGAGCAATAATATATAAATGCTGTGACAAGTCTTGGTTAGTTTAATGCAGTGTACGTAGTAAGGTTTTTTTTTAGGATGGAATGAAAGGTGGAGTGTCATCAGCATAGCAGTGATATGAAAAGCTATGTTTCTGAATGACAGAACCTAGTTATGCCATGTAGACAGAGAACAGAAGTGTTCTCTGTTCTCACCCCCAGGGGGCACGGCTCGTCTTGGGATTGGTACGTCAAGGCGATGGCATCCACTATCTAGTGGGCCAACCTCTGCTTGGAGACAGCCTACCCTTTCTGCTGACCTCTGTAACAGACAGAGAGCTGCTCAGAGCTTCTGAAGCCCCGGGGTGCGGTCCACGTATATGTGCAATGCTCTTACGGGACACAGTAATGCCAAGGCTGGATCTGCCTCCTCCGAGGGCAGTACTTGCAGGTTCACCACCTGATCACGAAAAAGCGTGGTGGGAACCTTGGGCACGTATCCAGGCCGGGGTCTCAGGACAACGTGAGAGTAGGCCGGCCCGAACACAAGGCACTCTTCGCTCGCCGAAAATGCTAGGAGGTCCCCGACCCTCTTGATGGATGAGAGCGCGGTCAGGAGCGCTGTCTTCTAGAAGACAGGAATTTAAGCTCGACTGAACCCAGCGCCTCAGAGAGACCTCTCTGTAGTCCAGCCCGGACAACAGAGAGATCCCAGGAGGGCACCGGGGGTGGCCTAGGAGGATGTAACCCCCTGGCACCCCTCAGAGACCTCACGATGAGATCATGCTTTCCCAGGGACCGGCCGTCCACTGCATCGTGATGTGCTGCGATAGCAGCCACATACACTTCCAAGGTGGAGGGTGAGAGCCTACGCTCCAACCCTGCTTGGTGAGAGCGGCCATCAGCTTACAGGCTTTGGACGGGAGACGAAGACGATTCTGCCAAGTGGCGGTGTTTAGCAGGCACAGGTGCACCGCAACCGCACTCTCCACCTGGGGAATGTCAACGTACCCCCTAGCCGCCCCGCCATCGAGGGTAGCGAGGATGGGGGAGACAGACGAGCCGCTTGTGGCCGTAAAAAGGGGCCGTCCCTATGTCGTCACAACATAATTCATAGTGACCAACAGATAGGGAACTACTACTTTTCCCACACTATGTCTACCACAGATCTATTGTAATGTAGTAAATGTAGTTGCCGGTGCCTAAGCTAAACATTTAACATTGTGAGCTAGTGCGTATAAAAATAACTTTTCCTTTTAAGGAAAGAAAATTCTACTAGAGCAGCAAGTCCTCTATATTAACAAACCTGACTATCCCTATTCACTAAAGCTCTGAGAGGAAGCTGTGCAAAGGGTGAACAGTAGTGGCTGAATTAAACTCATAATGACAGACATTTTAAGCCCAAGGCGAATGTTTTATCAATTTGTTTCAGGAGATTTTGGCATGTCTCGTTAAGAGGCTGTTATGTTGCTAATTGAAGTCTGAGTGAGGTTGAGATTGTACGGTGGCATGAGGAAGTAGGAATCATTTTTCATTGACAACTCAATGAATATCACATTGAGTGCAATTATGCAAAGAAGATGAGCTAATACAGCAAGATTTAAAAGATTATTCAAATAGTGGCTGATTGTTAAACTATCTTTTCACACGGTACAAGACATTCAATCCAACTTGCGCTTCAGCTTCAGTCTCAAAGGAGCCATGATATTTAGTTTCAAGCATGATTTTATGGTGCTTTAATGCCACTTCTGAATTCCAAATTAGCAGTAGTTGCTTTAGTGAAAATTTGGCTCACAAAATAACAAAAGTTTGTTATTAATTGACCTACACCAGGGCCAAAACACTCATACACTGGAGGAATTTAGTAAAAATTAATTACACCTGTTGATAACGTCATATATTTGCACTGCAGACAAGCAATGGCCCTTGATAATGACGCAGCACTGTGTCATTGCTTTTAGTGCCTGGTTAAACTGGATTTCAGGTGCTTAGTGAATAAGATGCAGGTGCAAAATCATGTGCAAATGTGATGCAACTGTGAGTTCATTCCATTGAGCTGCCAAGTTTGTTACAGAAAATGTCCTGATCCTTCAGCCTACCATTGCTAGAGATTTCTGGCTCATGTTCTTTGGGAACACATTTGTTTGTCTCTCCTGTCCCATGTGGCCAATAACGTCTCAATAGCCTGCGAATTTCAAAAGTTTGACGGTGTTTAAAGTTTTCCTAATGAACTCTCCCAAACTGTTATTGCCAGTCAGACCTCAAGAGACATAAAGCTGACAAGGAATCACATTTTTTTTTTCTCACTGTTTTTTTCAAGTCCTCAGTGTTTTTTGGTGGGAAAACCTTGAACGTCCGTCTAACGTCTTTTCCATAACACTGGAGTTTTACAGCCTTGACATTCAACATTTTCTGCATGACACATGGCTATGTTTTAGTTAATCCTATGCTATATTTCCCCTCAGTTGGTGAGAATTTGATTGTTCACACTGGAATTAGAGATGGGCTTGCCAAGCACGAATTCTTGTCATTACGCTGTTGGGAGGAGAGCTGTGCTCGTTCCTCTTGACTTAGTCTCAATGGGTTTAGCATCTTTCATTGTGGCCATTCCTGTTCAAAAGAGTTGCTTTAAACTTGACCTTCGGCTGTCTGCACTCATCTTAACATAATTTACCATAGCTGACAGCCAAGAAATATATATGGCTTCATGACAGAAAGATTTGTGGTCAACAAACAGTTTTAAACAGTTTTCTAAGTTACTTGAAAGTGAATGGTGTCAACTACTACACTGCAAATAGTTTCTTTTGCACCTTTACAGCTCTTTGCTACTCAGTGAAAATCCTCTGTATGTCAGTGGATAGACAGATGTGATGCTTTTGAACAAAAATATGGCCCTGCATGATGATCTCTCTTGTGAAAAAATACACTTTGGCATAAAAAAAAACAAAAAAACAAAAAACTATTACTATTAAATGATTTAAAAGAATTTACTTACAGTAACAGAACAATGCTTTAAAAGTATATACAAGTGCAAAAAAGTCATTTTTCACACACTTAATTGTATGTTATTTGCAATTAAAATTCGTTATAGTCTAAGTTTATAATAAACACAATTAGTTGACTAAAGCACATTAAGTCATGTTATGGTATCTGAAATATGGTTAAAGTGTACTGCTGAATGTACTGACAAGCATTCATGGTAAACTGAAATATACTTTAATGTCATTTCTATTAAAATTTGTATGTCATATCATTAAATATATTAGTAATTAGTAATTATATTTGTAATTTAGTACATTTAAAATATATTAACTTTAAATGTAACAGCACTTTGCATGTGCTTTAGTATGCTAGTCAACACATCAAAATAAGTGTACTTTAAAGTGTAGATTAAAACAGTGATTTAAAATGTACTTAAAGTAAAAGTTTTATTTTGACATTATTACAAAGTGCCCTTTTTTAAAACCTAAGTGTACCTAAGTGTGTTAAGAAACAGTTACAAAAGTGAACTCTAGTTAAGTACAGGCCAATAATATTTCAATAATATTATATTATCTGCAAATAGTTGTTTTTTTATATTCTTTTAAGAATTGAAGTATTAATACAATAAAGCACACTTCTTATTCACAAGGGCTGAACCCAGCTGTTCATACGTACCTCAACAAATATGAGATAAAGTGTTGTGCGACAGATGTGCTAATTCCTTCCTGGCTAATTCTTATCTTTATACACACATACAAATGTGATTACATGTTGGATTGAGTTGTCAAAGATAATTGCATTCTCATGTTGATTGGAAAGTAATTTATATTGACACTCGAAATGATTCAATGCAGTGATTCACTGAAAGCAGAATCAGAAAAAAAAAAAAAAAAAAAAAAAATAATAATAATATATATATATATATATATATATATATATATATATATATATATATATATATAGTGTTTTGCAGTATCTAAACGTAGTGACAATACTAATTTTTTGAGAGTAACTAGCTCAGCTACTTTTAAAATAGTGTAATTTTTCCAGCAAAAAAAGGTACTTTTTCCCCACAGTGTAGTGTTGCAAAGTGCTACATTGTTGTTTTTGTTTCATTGTATTGCATGTGCAACTTTGCAGCTGAGTAAATAGAGTCCATAATTAAATATCCAAAACTGTCTTCTCCACTTCTCACATGTAGCTTTGGTAAATTTGATTCATGAGTTAGTGAATTGGTTGTTTGAATGCTTCATGTAATTAATTAACTTCCCAGTGGTTTTGGTTAAGAAATATTTAGACTAGAAATTAGATTAGATGTTTGGAAATGTCCATATGTTTTTGATTCGAATTAAATGCATTGTGTTTTTGTACAGACTCCTAAAAATATGAAGTGGTGCAAACTTGCATTGCTCATATGATAGGAAAATTCCTTTATATAATGAAAAATGAATTTGCATTAAAATAGTTTTCACTTAGAAATTGCTAGTATTATTTAACAAATAATTGCAAAGAAATGGCTAGTAACACATTGAAATTCGAAAGACTGAAAAAAGAGTAGTTTCTTGTAAAACACACTCCAGAAAATCATTTTCAGTACAACAACAACTCTGGCATGAGCTTCAAAAGTTGAAAAAATAGCCTAAGATTGAGTCAAATCCTCAGCAATTACATTTGTTTAACTTGCTATACAGTTCCAAGTCACTATACAAATAAATCTGACTGCCACGATTGACCAATCAGAATCAAGTATTCCAGAGCACCACAATAACATCAAATAAGCAAACAAGATTTGACATCCAAGCTGTAATCAAGGATTATTGGTGCTTCTGAAAGTCAAAATAAAAGTTAAGCTATAGATTTGCATTACTATGTATGAGTCAGAAACCTGTTCTGTGAGACTAAACAATATCTGAGCATAGACAATGCATAGATAGCACTGCTGTAAGAATGATCTCAGAGGAGAACACAAAATAAGGCTTTTTGGAATGAGGAGATATTCCAGCTTGTGAAAACTAGCTAGTGATCCATTGGTTAGTGTGACTAACACCGTTCATTCAGGTCTTTACAAAACCAAAGCTCATCATTACATCATCTTTTCATAGGATTTAACACCAAACATCTCTTCCAGTTATGTGGAGGTGAAAGCAGGTAAGATGACTTCACATCACCGTCTACAGGTTGTTGTTAATGAGTGTTTATGGCTGCAGGAAATGGACTCTAAAGCCATACAAGCATTCATGTCGAGCAGCTGTGAGTGCCAACAGAATGACTCAGGCTAGAAGTTCACGCACACACGACTGGCCAGACATGCTCTGGAAAGGTGCGTGATAATTCTTCTGAGGCCACACACAGCGGAAATGTGAGAGGTTGTAGTAGATCCCATAGATCTCAATGCTATAAATCCAATGTGGAATTCATTTTGGGAGAAGTTACCAAGTCGTCACACATACGGTCTTATATAAGCACAGTGACAGACACTATGAAGGAAGTCTACCAGCTGACGAAAGCAATCGCAAACAGAGAAAACACACTCGCAGCATCTGAGCTGAACGCAGTTCGCACAGTACACCCTAGTGAAAAATAAATATACTAAAATGTATTTGAAATACATTTATTTCATGCTAAGTATACTACAAATATATATTTATGTACTTAATAAATATACCTTGCAATTATACTAAACTGGTATACTTAAAGTCTGCTAAATTGGAACAACTAATTTTGTACATTAATTGTGTGGAAGTAGTCCAACTAAATATATACTAAAGTATATTTGATTGTGCTAAAGTGAAACTACTGCAAGTATACTTCAGGTACACTTTAAATATCTTGCATTTAAAGATCGATATCATTCAAAGATCATACATTCCTCATCAATAGTGACATTAAAACACATTTTAGGCTTAATATTAAGAAATGTGCATTTTGCACAAGTAATACTCCAAATGAAGTTTAATTATAATTTTATAACAGTAAGTCTTGAACGATATGTCAGTAAATAGATTTGAACTGAAATAAATGTATTTTATATATATATTACTTTTTCACTAGGACGATTAGGTTTCTTTTTTTTTTTTTTTGTCTATATGGATTTTGACCCTTTGAACATTTAGAAAATCATGGATTTATTTGATGTCTAACAGTAGAGGATCATTTTCAGTATTATTTCTAAAAATCATGAAATGTGTCATTTACATCACATCTACATCTTAAATAATGTTTTGTTTAATAATTGTCACGGTGTGGTGCGGGAGAGAAGCGCAACGATGAAGAATAATGACAAACACTCTTTAATAATCCACATAGAGTTAATCCATAATAGGAGGGTAGCAAACACACACATATATCGACGAGACCGGACGAAGAAACACTGACCTGAATTCAACTTATAAAGGGAGGTTAATTGATGAGACACACCTGAACATAATGACACAATCAGACATAGACAGAAACTAGGTCACACAGAGCACATGGGGAATGAAAAACACAACAAAACAGTCCTGGGGTGTGACAATAATAATCTGATGTTGAAATTACATATTAAAGATGTTTTTTTTTATTTTTTTTTTTTATTTTTTTTTTATAAAAAGACCAACTCCTCTATCTTGCCAAGTCTAAATACGTATGTATGTATGTATGTATGTATGTATGTAAATTGTATCAAATAAGTATGTGACATTTTATGTATCCTAAACACACACAATTAAATATTATTTTGCACTTTTGCACACTTTTTCAAAAAAATAAATAAAGCTTTATTAGAAATGATGCACCATAAGAATATTATGTTATGTAAAAGTTTTATTTACCTTGTTTTTCTTAAATGAACATAAAACATCAACATCATGCCTCATATTTCATTTCAAGCTCTTAACTACAGGTACAAAATTTCAATAATGGCAGAAATGATACCACAATTGAGAAATGAATAGAAATAATTTTCACACAAACACTAAAATATTTTATGTTCATTTTGTTTGGATTATAATAGTTTTTTTTTTTTTCACAATTAATACTTCATATTTTTATTAGGAATTTTCATATTTTAAGATTGAAAGTCTAGCTCTGGGACAAGAGTAAAATAATAATAACAATAATAATAATAATAATAATAATAATAATAATAATAATAATAATAATAATAATAATAATAATAATAATAATACATTTGAAAGTAAAAACATATAAATGATTAAGGAATTGTAAAAAATGATCAAAAGTGACCTTAATGTAACAAAAAGAAAAGCTGAAATCTGTTAGTTTTAATTAAATCCAATCCCTGTGATATAAAAGTTTCCAAAATTGAAGAAACACTCAATTACTGATCTTTTGGGTCAGTTGTTTAGGATGCAAAATATCCATGATTTGATAATTTTATTAAACTGCTGCACAACTGTTTAGTGCATTTGCAACTTTCCAGTTGTCAAAATAAATCTATAATGGCATTCGTCTGCAATTTTAGCTCATTTTATGTAACAAATAAAACAAATTTCTAAAATTATTGTTATGTACGCCTTTGCATTGATTTGAATGAACTGAATCATCCACAAGTTCCAGTTTCACAGAAAGCATGATGGGAGCTTTTAAATAGGAAGTAGTTATCATGTTCCACTCAGTGGCAGATATGTATTTTTTGCATACTGAACTGATTTGAATTTGTGTTAAGCACAGGAAATGAATGTGGGTGGTTGATATTGTCTGCGGCATCTTTTATAATGATCATTATGCATTGAGTTTTTGTGACCTCATATTAATTGGTTGATTTGTACTTTTAAAATATTTTAATTTACTTTTAATATTTGTACTTTTAAAAATTCACTTTTCCATTTAAAATGAATTTGGTGAAAGTGACTAAAAATGGTCAAAAAGAAATAGCGACCAGTTACAAGACTCAAGATATCCAAGTACATTCACATACTGTTTAAACCTAAAATCTTCATGCTGATAAAAACAATGTCCATGGACATGTTATGCAACAGCTACCAATGTACACACTGTAAGCGAGCCATACATTAAGCTGCACGGTAACAGTAAATATTCTCACAGCTGTCTGAATCATCTGTTAATCTTAAACATGAAATTACTTGTCTACTTACCCACCTGCAGTAGCAATAGACAAAGTAGTAACGTAAAGTCAGGGCCCACAAGGGGAAAGTGGTTGCGGCAAGTTCAAAGCCTGCTGAATGTGTGAGTCTGTTCTGTGTATGTTTTGGAGACAACCTCATGTAGAGACAAGCACTGCAAAACATGTCATCTGTCTATGAAATGAAAACAGAAATACAGTGGGTGGGGTACAGGTGAAGGCATCATGCTCTGCGGTCGAGCTGAAATTAGGCCATATCACATCTGTTAAGCAAACTTCTCCCAATTGTTATTTTAGTGGCGACTGTCGACCCGAAATGAGTCATTAGTCACTTGTGTAAATAAGTCCAAAACCTCAGCTCTCAGGGAGCATGAAACATGCTCGTTTGTTAGCTGAACGAAAGGGAAGATTCAGATCTGTGAGAGGCATAGATTTAACCTTGAACATGCAGAAAGAAGAAAATGTTTGCAAACTATTAAAGGTCATAAAGTATAACAGTGCATGGAGTTCTAAAAGCCTGAGGCCACATCGCGAAAATCTGTGATTTAAATTAGAATTTAAACATGGACATAATGTTTTAGAGTTTAAAAACTTTGAAACAAAGTAATGTTGTGATGCAAAAGGAATAGGAAATATTTCAGAACCTGTACATATAAAGCTAATAAAAAAAAAAAACTATATTTCAGAATCTGTACTATTTCTATCACTAATCAAATATGTACATTTCAGAAATAGGGCATAAACAGAAATACAGAAAATAGATGTTCTTGCTTCTTTGAATTAATGGTGCATAAAATCAAATGCCACCCAACACTATAGCAGAACTTTAGACGCCTTCCTACTTTTTTACATTCCAGGACTGTAAAAGCATTTACAAACTTTCTGCTGTTTTATACTGTAATGTATCAGTCAGTACAGCGATTCCATGTGAATCAATCCATAAAATCAAAGGGAATTCTGTCAAATCAATAATTTGGATATTTCACACCAATCACAATTCAGATTTTACACTAACATGTCACATTCTGTGACATTGCTTCAAAAAAACTAAAAACAAAACAAAACAAAACAAAACAAAACAAAAAAACTACCACAAATTTCATCTTAATGTTCAAAATAATGTGAGATTATTAATATAATAATATAAATTTGTTCACACTTCAGTTTGTGGACCACTTCTTACTATTAACTACGAATTTTGACTCAGTAAACTCTTAATTTGCTGCTTA
The DNA here is from genome assembly GCA_039654775.1 of Spinibarbus caldwelli. Taxonomy (NCBI): domain Eukaryota; kingdom Metazoa; phylum Chordata; class Actinopteri; order Cypriniformes; family Cyprinidae; genus Spinibarbus; species Spinibarbus caldwelli. The sequence continues at coordinate 23,027,325 of CM077261.1, read as the reverse complement.
TTAATAGTAAGGTAAAATATGTTCATCCAGAATAAGGCATGAATATGTGCATTATAAATACTAATAAACTAATATGCTAGTAATATGCATGCTAATAAGCAGCTAGTTAATAATGAGAATTTGTCCCTAAACTAAAGTGTTACCATCATTTTTAATAAAGAAAGCAACCAATATTTTCACTATGCTCAAACTTTTTAACCCCACTGTAAGTTGGAAAACAAAAATATGAGATCAATTATTTGATACAGAAAAAAAGCTGCAGTGTGTATAAATTGTGTGATTCCTGCAAAAAAAGTGCAAGTACTGTCAACCTCTTGGGATGAAATCCATAGCTTGATAAAGAATTTTATGATGTATTTGGAACTGAGGCATAATATCCTATAAACATTTTGACAGAAATCACATCAGGGTTTTAAATGAGAAACAGATTTTTGGAGTGAGTTTATAGGTTTCTTACGAATGGTTTCAAGATTCATGAAAACGTTCAAGCATCTGTCTGGGCATGTAAACAATTCTCTTCTTCGTACAAAGATTTTTTTTACATTTGGATATTATTGCACGATCCAGCTGATCTCAGAGAAAGCGTTGGGGTCAAACGGCTCTATCAAAGATGAAATAACTCTGGAATTGCAATGATTATGCTTAAACTTCTAATTCGAATTTGCAGAAGGTGCCTGACTTCATCTATACCAACATTCATGCATGTCAAGCACATGTTTTTTGTTATCTATTAGCACTTCTTTACTGACGTTGATATAGTCCAGCATCGCACCTCATTTTAAAGTCATTCTATTAATTTATCACTTTCACTTCCCTACTCAAATGTTGCGTGAATCACCATGGGAACAATTTTCAAGCTCTTGTGTGGCCATTGAGGGCATTAAATTTTGCTCTCTGTCGAAGGTTGGTCTTCTCTGCACAAACAAATATGGCTTATCCTAAACAGAAGCGCTCCAAAGTGAGCTCAAATACTCATAAAACTGTCTTGGCAGTGCATACAAGAGCCCCAGGGCTGTCCAAACTCTGAAATCCATCAGAAGATGCTATATATTCCAGATTGTTTCAGCCGGGTGCCAAGGAGAGTCAAACAGGACCCCAGAGTGCATGTTTGTGTCGAGTTTCGGTCTGCAGAAATATTTTGTGTGAGAACATGGAATGTTGGGTGAGTAAAACTAGATCCACCTCATCTATTTTGTTTGGCCAGATGGTCAGTGTGCTCTTATCGGGCCTTATAGTCAACGGGTCATTTTATATATACACGGCCAATGCCAGTACTAAGCTATAGGCTGGAGTCGACAGCCTGGGTAACTTAAACACCCAGGGGAGTTGCTGGCAGTGACCCACCTGCCTCATTAGAAGCCCTCATTACCTCTCATTACCACAGCGGCACGCTACGCTACGTGAGCACAGATCTACAGAGAGAAACCTTTAATTCAGGCTCAATGGGAAACCTGACCCTGCTCATGAATAATAATAGCCGACATCATTGTATGGAAGGAAAATAGCACTGTCCATCTGCTTCAGGACAAGAGAGCATCTGGGTATTTGAAAGGCTTCACTCACTCAGCGTCAAGTAAACGTTGGGCTCTAACCAAAGCGACTTCAAGAGAGCTGTCAACCTGCATTTGGACAAGGCAAGCGTACCTATACAGTTCTGGTGGATGCATTATGCGGTACATAATCACACCTAGGGTTTTAATATTTGGTCCCACTTTATATTGTGTCCCTAATACCTGTGTACTTACATAGTAATTAGGTGTGTATGTAGTATGTAACCATAGTGTAAGTACATATTGATACATAGTATCTACAGCTGTAATATTCCTGTAACTACACACATGTAACAACCCTCAAAATGGTATGTGTAAGTACATTGGACATTGGTAACAACACTTTTTTCACATCACTAAGTACTCATGTAACAGGAATTATATAACTACATTTTGTAACAACAATATATATAAGAGTAATTGGAACAATTTGTCCAGGGGTGGAGATGGGTAGGTTTAGGGGTGCAAATGGGATCCAGGTGGTGGAAACGGGTAGGTTTAGGGATATGTAAAGTGGGAGGAGTTGGATCTCGAGTTGATGGAGTTGGTGCACCACTGTAATACCAGTGTACTTACATGGTAACTCCTCAGGGACTGTTCACTTAATATAAAGTGTAACATTCTGGACACCAACCACAATTTATATGTGAAGCCTAACTTACTGGCTGCTGCTGTGTAACATCAGAGTAATTACATGGTAAATCCATAGGAATTGTCTACTTAATATAAAGTGTAACACTTTCTTTACCAAAAAGTGCTGTTAGTCCTGTTACACATTTGTACTTTCATTACCAAAAAAGTGTTGTTACCTATGTCCTGTTACACATTTGTACTTACACATACCATTCAAGTGGGGTGTTACATATGTGTAGTTACACAAACATTAGAACTGTAGATACTATGTACCAATGTGTACTTACACTGTGGTTACATACTACGTACACATCTAGTTACTATGTAAGTACACAGGTATTAGGGACACAATATAAAGTAGGACCTAATATTTTTATGCAGGCGACTTTACCTTTTACAGATGTTGAGTGAATTGCCCAACCTGTTCTGGACGGTATTCAGTTTTTTATGTGTTAAAAAATCACGGCTTATTTGTATATTCCAACTTTCCGGATCTATTACATAATTCTGCCAAATATTCATAAAATCCTTCTGACTTCTCCCTCCCGTTTGCATATTCGGACTTCAACAGCGTTCATGAAGCCGGCTGACATGCTAACCGCAGCTCCTGCCCAGATGAAAATGATAAAAATCTGTAATGTGTTCCATGTCCCGGAGAGGAATGAAGCAATGATAGCGAGACCCTCTGGTTGTGTAACACGAGTGGTTTGATGGATAGATGGAAAGAAAAAGAGAAAGGGGGAGATTTAATGTTTTAGGGGTCTCTAACTTCTAAGCACACTTCTCCAAAGTCTGGTGGTCCCCAGCAGCTAGCAGACCTTCTAGTTTATCTCGTCATGCTTCAACTACATGTCATCTCACAGCCCAGAACACTTGAGTTTTCATAATACCACAAGTTATTCTTGTCCAAACCACACAATTTGGTTTGGAATTCATTCAGAAACAGTTTAGGTATTTCTTCTCTTTACTTTTTGAAGTTGATGAAGTGAGCTCTACTTCTGCTGGTCCTCTCCCCTCCAGATACGATCTAATATATCATTCAAGTTATTTCTTTTCAATACATGCATTGCTTTTCTTGTCAACAGCACCTTGAGTCTTCCTGTCATAGGATACGGGCTCATTTCAGATTAAAAGCTTCCCTTTTGCTTGTTGACAGGTAGCAAGACCATTCACAAGCATTCCTCGAAACTCATAATTCAAAACATCAGCACCCAGTGCTGCTTACCTCACAGCTGCTCTCCTCTCACGTTTGTGAAATGTCAAAACCCCAAGTTGGTTGTATTCCAGCTCTCGAACTCTCCACAGGTTTATCCCCAATGCCCGGTCCTGTTCGGTGTTACAAAATGCGAGTATCCAGGTCCTGTGCCATCCACTCCAGCCCTGCTCCCACTCTCTCTTAAGGGAAATTGATTGTTCTGAAAGTTGGAGTCCCACAGCTACTCCCCTGACCTCCACTGCAGGAGCCAACAGGTCCTAGTGCCTCCCCTTTCCCTCCCTCTCTGCCCCTCCTTTCTCTCGTCACGTCTATAGGCTGCAGAATCCATTGCGTAGCGCTGAGAGTAACAGGAAAGTGGAGCTTTGTTTAGGCCCCGTTCATGAGATGATTCACTGTCGTGATTTGTTTGGCCCGTATCAATCATTCAGATCTTGACATTTCCCTAGTCCTGTTAGTCATCGTTGGAATTACTTACCTCAGTAGTTGTTTCAAACTCTTTTCTTGAGTCATTCAGTCACGATCCATTTTGCTCTAGAAATGTAAGCGCCTTGGGTATTTGCATAAGAAAATATGAGGCGGCTGTATTGCAGATGCAGAAAATGAGAGACAGAATAAAGGAATGACAGAAATTATGTTTCTTTTTTTAGTACAACTCCCACAAACAAAACCACGAAAGAGAATAAAAGCCTGCAGATGGAACCGCTTCGATAGGGGCTCCAGCTATAGTTCAGAGGCCCTGCGTTGAATTGAATTTAAAGAAGAATTACACTCACAGGAAGCGCAGTTGGCCGACTACACTAAGTGAGTATGACATGAGTAGTTTTCTCACAGCGAACAAAAACCTGGCATTAATAATTTTGATGGGAAATTCCCACACAGAAATGTACATCTCTTCAAATTAAAGCTCATCCAGTGGTTCTATTGTTTTATTCATGTCCCTGTTGGGTATTGAACTTAAAAGCATATATAATGCAATTTGATACCCAACACACCCAGCTTTGAACTGGGCCAGTCCGCTCATATATCATAACAGAGGGGTCTCATCTCATTTTTACCACTGTGTCTTCCCTTTAGCTCTCTGACTTTAGTTAAAACAAGGTTCAAATATTCATCTGCCTGTTCAATGCAAAGGAAGATGTAACCAAGAAGTTGAAATTTTCTTTTGAGATTTATTTTACTGTTGTACATTATTAAATTCAAATTTCCCTAGCTATCAAACACTTCAACCTCCCTAAAGTGATTTGCTTGTCCTTGCTGGCAGTCAAGCTTGTTTGTACTGGTTGAACTGGTCTGGTTTGATGAATTTAGTGGTGTTTTGTGCACTTTTTAGTTGACTTGAGCAACATGACGCAATGCAAAAAAATCATCAACTACCCATTGGTATCAGCGATACTGTCTACACTAGATGCAGTGGGGAGCAAAAAATCACAGACAGTAAACTGATGCCCCTTACTATTTATAATGTACTCCACACACATGTGTTACTTCCGACAACAGGACAAATTCATTTGTACTTTTGATTTGACACGTTCAGACAGCCTCAAGCTGTTGTGGCGTGGCGTGACATGACAATGGTCACATCTGGTGTAGTCTTCATGTAGGCGGAAATATGTATGGTGCTATTGAAAACATGACACTAAAGATACTGTTCTCCGAGACTATAAATTGCTAATCTACAAGAACGAGCACTTAAAGAAACAGCTGGTATAACCTGGAGGTGCAGAGCCAAATGCTTCATGCAGAATCTGACATGCTTTGCATGTCCATGGCAATGCAGAAGAACTGTTCTGACTAATAGTCCTAAGCATTCAAAGACATGTCAATTGCAATGTCGGGGCTGTCCTTACAAGACCAGTGTTGAGTTGGAATGTGACCTGGTTGCCACCCAGACCCCTTGACCCTTCTGACTGGTTCATGGTTGAAGAGGTAGTCAGAGAGAGCAAAGGTCAAGCAACGTTGTATTTCAGTTTTCTGAAGCCATAACTGTGTGCAGTGTAGCAGCTGGGGTTGAAGACTTACAGCCAAGATTGCTTTCACATTAAGGGCAATGATATAGTACTGAACTTTGATAACCCAAATTCTTTACTCATCCAGGCATTACCAAGGTCCCTCTCTATGGTAATGGACCCAAGATGGCAAAACACAAACTATTTATTTTAGCAAGCATTCTTGGACCAAACTGACATTCCCATGTGGCTGACTTTTTTTTTTGGTAATCTAATGGCTTCACATTAGAACATTTGGTATGATCCCAAGTGTATTTTTGTTAGAGTTTGTTTGGTTACAATTATGCATTCGGCAGATGCTTTTATGCAAAATGACATCAGTTGCATTAAAGGTGTAAATACATTGCATTCCCTGGGAATTTAACCCTATTGCTAGCTAGCGCCATGCTTTACTGTTTGAGCTACAGGAAATGGGGTGTACAATAAGGGGTGTACAGTTCATGCAAATTGAAGTATGAGTCGCAGTTGTTATAAATGCAGCTTGAACCACTATTGATGTTCTTTGCATCGTTGCATTATAGTTTAACACATTTCTCACAGCAGAATGTCTCCAGATATATAGCCCACAGAGAGCATCTTAAATTCTTTGCATCTTTTGCAATACCGTGGTTTGGACCCAAAAGTACAGTGTGAAATGAGACCAGTGGGACTAGCGGAGGGGGTAGAACTAATCTCAGCACTGGACAGATCAATCAAACCAAGTGTAAAAACAGTCTTACATGCACATGGTCCATTAAAACATGGATGGAGATTCAATACACAGAAGCTTTATTGTCCAAAGTCTTATCATCCACTTAACTGCTGTACCACAAGGAGTATGTTCTATATTCACTGCGATGAGGGTTGTGGTTAATGAAAGTGGTTGGACGGGTTTTCCCGAATGATGTGGGCGATGCACATTAAAGTCTTCAGGGTATGTGATCCTGAATGCGCCCTTTTTCACTATGTAGTCGAGCATGCAAATTTGACAAGCTGCCAATCATCTTTACTCTCAAGCCTGGAGACATTTCTAGGGGGTTTACCATAGTAAGTCATTGATTGTAGTGAAATACTGTAACTCCTGTAGGGCCATGAGGTGGAGTCACTGGCTGAGGTTGGAGCGGTTTGTAACGTCAATGGGGCGTGGAGGCACAAGCCCTCTGATTCAAGGAGCACTGCGGAGGGAGAGGCCCAAGGTGTTTTCATGTTTATTGCTTCCATGTGCTGGCTCTGTGCCCAGAGAGCCGGAGGCAACGAAAGGAAGATTCTGAGAAAAAGACAAGTCCGTGATGAAGATCTTTCACACTCTATCAGATCTCCTGCAGTTCGTTCTTGGCTCTGATGTCAGGCTCTGGAATCACGATTGATTGTGAAAGAAACTCCTCTGTGGATGAACGAACTAAAATGCAAAGATGTAGATAGCTCTCTAAGCAATAGCGTTATCTTTTCCTTACAGCATTTATTATTCTGAGATATTCTGGTCTTTGTATGGTCTCTGCAAACGTTTGAAAGACATCCTGTGAGCATAACTTGAGAAATAGTGCTGTCTGACAAACAAACAAACAAACAAACAAACATAAATACATTTGATACATTTGAAATACAAGTGATATATTTGAAATACAAGTGTCATCCAGAAAAAAAAAAAAAAAATTCTTAAGGTAATAATCACACATAAGCCTTAGATTTCTTTCCTTAAAAAAAAAAAAAAAAAAAAAATGGAATGCTTCTTAATGCTTGCTTAAAAATATATGAGATTATTGTGATTAAAAAAAAAAAAAAAGTGAAATATAGGTTTAATTGGGTTTTGGACCCAAATAGCTAGGCCCTACTGAATAATAAATTATTATTATTATTATTATTATTATTATTATTATTATTATTATTATTATTATTGTATTTATTTATATATTTGTTTATATATTTATTGTTAGAAAATACCAATATGCAAATCAGGGTTTCAAACTGTGATATATTTGAAATCAGGGCTGCAAACGTCTTAGAATGACTACAAAATAATTAATGAAATTTAATAAGAAACCCACTTTGTATGATGAAACAGCTGTTATTAAACACACTGATATGATATGATATGATATGATATGATATATGATGTGATTGAGTCATTTAATTAAGCTTAATTTTTACAAAAGCACTAATACTGATTCAGTGGTTCAATGTTACCTTACTGTACCTTACAGTGTAATTTTTCATCACTTTTCAGAGGAATCAACAAATGGTTTACTAATATGGCATAGTTATAGAACATTTTAACACTGCAAAAATGCACACATAGCATCTCTAAGTCAAATAGCAACAAAACAGCCAAACAGGAAACTGAAATTTGTAGCAAAATAATTAGCAGGACATTTATCCCATATTGCAGTCCTGGGTTGTACTGTGTAATTGAGCCAGGCCTCCTACACTCATGGCTGGGTCAAGAGCTGACATATTGCTGCCTCCTCTTCACTCATTGACTCCTCATCTTCTTCATCCCACCACTCTGCGCTTCAGAAGCTCGCTATTGTCCCGCCAAGGCCGGCAGCAGAGAACAAACACCCTTCTCCACACACCCATCGAGCTCTTCATATTCGCCTGCTCTCCAGACGCTGCCGGATAGAAGGATTAGGCAGAATAAACCAGTACAACAAAGACAATAACAATCCTATTCATGTTCTCCAAAGAGAATCTCATAAAGTATAAACACATCTTTCAATACAGTTCTTCCATGAGATCTGAAGTTGTTAATCAATGATAAATAGCTTTTATTTTTATATTGTACCTTTTTTTTGTAAACAGTCTGTTCCATTGGCCCCTTTATTTATTTATGTAGCTTTTGATTTTTTACAAAGTTAGCAATGTTGTGATCTATCTCAGAGTTGGATGGTTTGTTTGAAGTCTTATAACTGTTTACGGAAGATTAAAAAAAAATCCCTATGGATAAAATGAATGGAAATAACCAAGAGAGAGAGAAAGAAAAGGTTGTCAATGTTGTGCTCTGTGACATCTAAAAATGACATTTCATCATGATTTTGAAGGTAACCACAAACGTCTGCAGCGGAAATGAAACTTAAACTTGTGTTTTTGGTAGCTATGGAGACAATACAATATAACAATGAAGTTAGTTTATTCAAGTAGGCACTTTACTGACATAGCCAATTATGAATCCTCATTCTTTAAAATGATTGTATACCATGAATTGTGAATCAGAGTAGTTATTAGCAGTTATTAAATGATAAGCTCTGCGTCAGATACAGGGGTTTTGGCATATTTAACTGCTTCAGAACAGACAAGCCGAGTCAAAGTGACAGCAATTAGACGCATTCCTCAAATGCCGAGTCAGCCCACAAGTCCTGCGGGGCAAATAGGGAGTTCTCATTCAATACTGTGTGTGGTGCCATCACTGATTTACCCATGTCTTCCTGTCATAGGGATAATGCTTTCAAAAGTCAAAAGAGACGTAAAAAGTCATACAATGTGGAATTATCATTGATTTAAAATAAACGGTTAATTGTACTATAAAAAATATTGTGTGAAATTCCTCCCCAGTGAAAAAGAGCACTGTAAAACTGCAGAGAACACGTTAGGCTGCAAAAGTGATTCGTTCTCAACTTTCCAACTTTCCAGTATCAAATAGATGAATAAATTTGAACACTTAAACACAAGATATGCAAACGTCACCTAGCAGGTGATCTGAATCATGAGAACAGTCGAATACAGAAGAGTAACGATTTAAAGATAAGAGTTAAATGTGGAAAAATCCACAAGGCATCTTATTATTTCGGTCTGAACAGTCTGAGCAGCACATTTCAGCGTGGATTTTGTGAAAAATACAAGTTTTGGAGGCAGTGTGATGATGACTGTAGCGATTTAATAAAACAAAAAAGAAAAAAAAAGAGAAGAAAAAAACTTTTAGAGTATGACTTTTAGAGCTAAAACGTTGACATAATACAATATGCATGCATGAATGAATAAATTAATTTCAATAAACATTAAAAAGTTTTTTTTTTTTCACAATTACATTTTCAGTGCATAAACTAATTAATGTAATGTAATAAATAAATAAATAAATACATACATAAATAAATACAATGTCTATATCAGTAAATGTTGATACTGATGTAGATTGAAGACTTTCTTTTTTAATATTTAAACTTTTCAGTGCACACATTTTACATACATTCATTAATTGAAGTTGGGAAGATTACCATAAACTAAATTCTATAACTTTTTGATGCTACAACATTGACATAACCCCTTAATATGTATATGTATGTATCAATGAATGAATGAATGAATGAATTACATGATTGCATTTTAGTTACACAATGGCATTAAATTATTCATAATTTATTGATTCTTCCTAGTTCTTCTTTTTTCATCTTTTAAATGTTCGTTTCTAAAAATGTTACCGTGTGTCGTACCATTCAGTTTAGATTATATTCCCAAAAACAGACAGAAAGAAATATTTCAAGGAATTTATTTTCTTTCCCTTTGCTTTTTTGTATCAATATGGTACGTTTAATGGTAAATTTAAAATACATTTGATAAAAAAGTAATCTAAAAGTAATCTACATTACCTAAAATGAATAACCTAGATTACGTTACTAACTGCAGTTTTCATCACGTAATCTGTAATTAGTAACGGACTTTGTAAGTAATCTACCCAGCTCTGTGTGTGTGTATATATATGTGATTTTTTTTATATATGTATATATATACATATATGATTTTTGTTTCATTTTGTTACATTCAGATTTTTCAGTGCACATCTGCTGTTAATCCCATTGATAAAATTTTATTTTATGGCTGTCTGATAAAATCCCCGATTGTTTCTCAGCAGATATTTCTCCATGAGACAGATTATTCCTCTTATATTCCACCAGCAGGCGATCCTAAATGGGACGTTAATGCGCTCTGGCTGTTTGTGTGTAGAATATGTTGGAAAACGTTTAGAAGAAGATGGGATTTTCCATTCCTTGAGCCTGTTTGCATCTGAGTCATTGTTTTTAAGGTGCAATCTTTAGGGCTTATTTAGAAATGACAATAACAACTGCAAACAAAGCAACAGCATCAATAACACTCTCGTCAACAATGAAAGCAAAAGCTAACAAGTGCCCTGAAGAAATAAGGGAATCCAGTGGCATCTTGGGTGAATTTGCTGGTTGGGCGCTTGCCAAGGAAATAGCAGGCCTCATAATCTTCTGCTTCTTTATGTGGTGTTTTGACAATGGAAAGTTTTCAAAACACGAATGGAATATTACCAGACCCTTACCTCCATCCCTGTGTTTTGATGGCGATTGATGGAACTTAAACATATATTTTTCGAAAGTATGAAAGAATAATGAAGCAAGCTTTAACGGTTTTACATGTGCTTCATGGGCAGCGTGCAGCCTAACATGCTTCAACAACTTCATGAAAACCATTAAAGTGAGATTTGTCTGAGGCTTTGTTTACTTTGCCACACCTGCTATGAGGGAGAACCAGAGGAAATCCTTATGGTTTATCTTGCATCTGATTTAGACTGCTCATTCATTTCATTTTTTAATTTATTTCACGTGCCCAACACAGCCAACCCAGATAGCAGATAGCACACATACATCTCCAAGACGTCTGTTAAAGAGTACTTCATCTAGAAAACATCTACTGTGCACCTATGACAGAATTTTCCAAAAATTAAAATTCTGTCATTAATTACTTACCCTCATGTCGTTCCAAACCCATAAGTCCTTCATTCATCTTGGGAACACAAATTAAGATATTTTTGATGAAATCCGAGAGCTTTCTGACCCTCCATAGACAGCAACGCAACTGACACGTTCAAGGCCCAGAAAGGTAGTTAGGACATCATTAAAATAGTTGATGTGACATCAGTGGTTCAACTATAATGTTATGAAGCTGCGAGAATACTTTTTATGCACAAAGAAAACAAAAATAATGACTTTATTCAACAATTTATTCTCTTTAATAATAGAAGTTCTAATAATATTTAGTTCTGTCCTTACAAGAATGTGTTAATTTGGTTGTTCTTCCTAAACAGTTCAGGCTGCTGTATAATTTGCAGAATCAACTGTCATAAAACATGAAAAAGGCACATTGTGATTTGTTCCTTGTACATTTTTGTGTTTTGGTGGCTTCATTTAAGGAATATTCCCTATATGTGAACACATAAAGTTCTGGAGATTGAAAACTTTCTGATGGCTATTATTTAATACTGTAAAAGTCACAACAGTCGTTATTATAGTTAATTTAAAGCCATTGTGTTATGTTGAACTATATTGCAATTCTAGACACCTGGTGACTAACTTTTATTTCCTCACTAAATCCTTTTTTTTTCTTGCATTTGGCTTTTGGCAAGTGTTCATTTACACCCTGCCCACAATGCTAAATTGTACTTGATCATGTAAAACAACAGTAACAGATAATTTGCCAACAGCTTAGCAACACAAAGAAAACATAAGCCCTAACTTGTTATCTGGGTCACAGATAACAGATCAGATTATTTAGAGAGCATTGGAGAAGACTAGTTTGAATTCAGAATGGACCACTGCTGTATTCTTGAACTGTTTTGAAGCAGATCACAGAGCTCCACTTGTAAAAACAGCCATCCTGTATGAAGTTTCACAGCTGGAATGGCTTTAGATCTGGAAATGCTTATGCAAGGAGGTGCAGGGTTAAACACACACACACACACACACACACACACACACACACACACACACACACACACCAGTCATATTTAAGTGTGCATGTTTTTGAGTGAGTGAAGGTGAGAGACAGAAGTTTAGCAAAATTACTGGTCCCTTGAAGAAAAAAAATAAGAAGAAGAAAAGAAAGAGAGAAGCAGTGAAAGAACAAAAAAAAAAAAAAAATGCATTAAGACGGTCAGAAACAGTTCAAATCAACTTAAGCAGCTGGACTATAAAACCAGCCATGTGGTTTTAAAAATGAAAGAGCTGAATCATTGTGTCTCCAACAATACTGTGAACACTCATACAAATATCTGCTGAAATCAGACATATATAACAGCAAAATGATGATCTGTTCACACCCAACGTGATGCTAAATCACAAACAAACAGTCTGTTCACACCAAGAATTGAACTGAATGAAAAACGAAACTGCTGGACCCTTAGACATGTTTTTTCCTTATCTTAAAAAAGAAAAAGCTTCAATATAATACATTCAATTATATCACAGCTATTTTAATATTTTGACAACCTTATAATGTGTTCAATAAAAAGGTATTTGATGCACAGGGAAAGAAAGATGCACATGCAAACATGACAGAAGAAGGCTGATGGTGCAAACCGATGCAAACAAGTGTAAACATAGAAAATAGACAAAAAAATAAAAATAAATAAATAAATAAAAGAATGGGCATCAACTGTGTCTCACACAGAGCAAAAAAAACAAAAACAAAACAAAAAACAAAAAACAAAAAAATAATAATACACTTTTCACTGGTTATGTTTATTTTAAAGTGTTCCTAGGGTATAGACATTTTAATGTAACTTTCAGTCTTGTGTAAGGATCGCAACTGTCTATGACTTCAATGTAGCTTCTAGCTCCAGCTCCTCTGAAAATCTTCTTAAGAAATAAGTTAAGAAATTCCTTAAGATAATTTCCAAGAAGTTCGTAAGAATATTCCTAAACGCAATTCTTGAAAAATTCTTCAGAAGTTCTCAAATATGTTCTTAATAACATCTTATTTTTTTCTTAAGAAGAAAAAGACAGTCTTTATCTGACTGAATAAATGCCATTTCTTTCTGAAAACTCACTGATAAACTAAATGAAAAACATTTCAAGAATTGTCTTTTTGCACTGCCTACAGATTACCATAATACTCATAATAAGCATGCACACTGATATAACAATTAATTTGAAATAACCCGATAAATTCATTAAATCATTCTTACCACTTGGGATTTAAGACAAGTCTGAGGTTAGCCTAACTTTAAGAAGTTATTTATAATGATTTTTAATAAGATTCTTTTCAAGAATTTGAATTGTTCTAAAGAAATCTTAAGAAAAAAAAAAAAAAAAAAGATAAGAATATTCTTAAGAAGAATTTTGGATAAAATTCTGAACTTTTTTCTTAAGTTATAAAATAATAAGAAAATGGCAGTTAAGAAAAAAATACTTCTTATGAATGTTTTGTGAATCTGGCCCCAGAAATCCATGTTCAACATTTTTGGCACTAAATATTTGTGCCAGATAGGTATTTTACTTTTTCAATTTTGTCCGTGCGTCAGTAGTGAAACTAAAACATAAAATGGCAATGTTGTTGACCAGATGTCCTTTACTGACAAACAAGAACCCTGCACCAACCGAAAATGTGAAAACGTGGAAGAGGCTAGTAATGAGTATATCTGTTATATAATCCTCCATTGCATCAATTTTGGGTGCAGACAGTGAAAATAGTCTTTGCCTGGGAGGATATGTACCCAGCTGAAGGTTGATGACAGTCATACAGCCAATAAGGAGGAAACAGTAAAGCCTTTCCTCTTCTGAAGCTTCCCTAAAGGTTGTAATAGATCAAGTGGGAATCGGGAGAGCTTGGAAGGATGACACTGGAGGGACATTACAGGAATCAACGGGACCACAAGACTGGAGAGGGACTGCTGGAGACTTGGTGAAAGCAAAGGATTTAAGGAATTGCTGTAGACTCATGGAGATCAGAAGGCTTGAAAGAGGCAGAATAGGAAGGAAAGGAATGACTTCAGATGATTTTACAGTAATACGTTGTGACTGCTATTACCCCATTTTAAAACATTTACACCAGGCCAGTCAAACCGATGATTGTGTTGGATCAGCCAAGGAAATAATGAGTTGGAAATTTGGAGAGTGAATGAGGTGGAAAGACTGGCTCTTTTTAAAACTGTTTAAGAGTTGGCTTATGCTAAGTTGGAAGGGAGATGTGACTTAATGGGTTTCTCCTAACTTCCATCAAATGTAGTTGTTTCAGACAGTTGAACCTGATAAGAGTTACCTTGAGTCATCATTGGGCAAGGCAGAAAATTCAGAATTTAATTCAGAAAATTAAAAAAAAAAAAAAAAAAAATAAAATAATAAAAGTAGAGATGTTAGCAGAAGAGATGTTCTTCTTGACCCCATGACATAAAAGTAAAATTGTAAGACTTCTTATAGTATTTTTGACCTCCGCCTTTGCTCTCACTCTGAGTTAGATGACCAGCCTTTCCTACTGCATTCGGGTTGGTAAGGTTACTATGGCGGTCTGGGCTTGGTCTTGTGAAGTACCTGGCTTGAAATTGCTCTCTCTGTTGCTCTCTTTTTATCTGATTGTCAAGACAGATGGCTCTCAGAAACTGGCACAACTCAACCTCCAAAATTCCCAGAAAGTGTTAATAGGGAAAAAAAAAAAAAAAAAAGTTGTGGAGGTGGTGGTTGTGGCTGTGCAGCCAATGTCTGGAACTCGACCACATATTTAGCCACAATGCAACACCTCTGACGCAGGTCGAGAAGAAACACTGAGCCCCTCCCTGGCTTTGGAAAGGGTGATTTAATACTCTTGAGTTCTTCACTGAAGACAGTGATATCATAGCAGAGCGTACTGCTCCCAAACTGCAGTAGAACAGACCAGTCCCAGTGAAGAGATGATATAAACCACCTTTGATTGATTGTTGGGAAACTTGAACTTGACATTCAAAAGCCAAGGTATACACTCTCAAAAATAAAGATTCCAAAAAGGGGTTTTCTCAGAGAGGCCATAGAAGAACCATTTTGATTCCCCAAAGAACCTTTCAGTGAACAGTTCTTAAAAGAACAATTTTTTTTCTTAGTGTGAAGAACATATTAATGATCTAAAGAATCGTTTTCCACTATAAAGAACCTTTTGTGCAATGGAAAAATTTCATAGATGTTGAAGGTTCTTCATGGAACCATCAGTGCCAATACAGAACCTTTATTTTTTAGAGTGTATTGCACCAGGAAGTCCTGCATTTACTTGGATCCCCACAGAAGCACTCTGGAGCTAGTAACTGTAAAACCTTTAGGGTATAGTGGGCTGTGTTGGCACCTCAGCCTAAACCTGAAGAGATATCTTTGTTGACCATTGTTAAGGTTTGTGGATTTTGTTAAATAGTCTCAGAGAGGCCTTGTAGATTGGTCATTATTTGATGGAATACCTTTTCATGTCTGACCATTGTTTCTTTAATCCTATAAATTTCAAAAAAACTTTCAGTGTTGGTTGGTTGTTTGGAGTTTCATCCCCTACAATGCAGTCCAACTTGCTGGGTTACCTAAATGTAAACAGCCAGAGCTTAAAAACATTCTTTAATAATAAAGGGTTTCCTTACAAGTATCACAGTGTGCAATGGGATATTAAACTCAATACCGAGTAGTAAGCCAACAAATCAAGAATGGTAACACTTTATTTTAAAGTGTCCTTGTTACGCGTTACATGTACTTACTATTATAATAACAATGAATTATACATAATTACATGCAAGTAACTCTAAGCCAAACCCTAAGCATATAGAAAGTACATGTAGTTAATTAATATTACTCAGTACTTAAATGTATAATTATACTGTATCAAGGACACCTTAAAACAAAGAGTAACCTCAAGAACAAATTAAACACAGGTCTGCATGATAATTGCTAAATAAAACAGGGGTTTCCCATATAATGACTTAACTTTCTGATTAACCACCATAATACAATGCATTGTTGTGGAAACAAACTAGCTAGTCATAACTGTTTCCCAAGATCTTTGAGATGCTGCTGTATTGAACATGTACCTGATGGCTAATTTACAATTTTTTCCTCCTGTCATTTTGCTTTATTTGATGTTTGATTCATTACGGGTTCCCTCTTACGTCATACTCCGGGGTTCCCATTTATGCACATGCACACTCTTCAAAAACAGTGCTTATTGAACACGAGCAAAAATATATAAAATGCATATATATTTAGATAGAATGGAAGATATAGACTGTACTGCATGTTAGCTTGCTTATTGTGCCCAAGTCCATAAGTCTTGCTAACAAGAAACTATGCTTCTAACCACTGGTCGAGAACTGTTGTTCCAACCACGTAAGTTTGTGATGCTGTTTGCGAATGTTCATTTGATCATTGAACTATATTGGTAATGATGGAACTTGCGACCATAGTTGTCTTTTGGGAAATGCACCCCTAAACAGGAGATAATGTCAATGAAACAAAAAACAAACAAAAAAAACACTTGTTCAAAATAGTGGCCTCTAGTGGCTTCATTGAAAATAACCCCATTTACTACAATATGTGGCGATGTTGGTAATGGTACACCCCTACCAAGAAGCCTTTGGAGGTCACCACTAAGCTCTCTATTATTAATTTTCACAGACTTAGTAAAAAGTTAGAGAAGCTGTAGCTAACCATGAATGAAATAGAAAATTAGCAACTTAACCATTAAGTAAGTTCTGGCCAAGGTCTTATAAGCTACATCAAAGGTCTTCAAACCTGCTCCTGGAGACTCACTATCCTGCAAAGTTCATTTCCATCCTGCTTTAACACAACTGCCTGTGATTTTTCAAGCAATCCTGAGGACCTTGATTGGCTACTTCAGGTGAGTTTGATTAGGATTGGAGTTAAAATCTACAGGACAGCGGGTCTCCAGGGAGGTGTTCCAGAAAGCAAGGTTAACTTACCATCTGCTAAACCCTGAACTCTCGGTTGATTAACCCAAACCTTGCTTACTCGAGGTATGCTGGTTCCAAAAACGCATCTGGGAGTAAGTTCATTCAACCCAGAGTATGTTCCTGGTTAACACACAAGACATTCTCAACAGAGCGATTAATCGACGAGTCACTATGGAAACCGACGCTAAGAAAAAGCACGCCATAATGTTTCTTTCTTCTTCTTCTGTTCAAAGGTCATTTACATAGTGCATATCGCCACCTAACTTATGGTTGTGCAATCATTTTTTTTTTTCGTTTAATCTTTAATCCTTGAGAATATGAATTATATTGTTTGTTTGATGCTAATTATATAATTAGTCATATAAGATATGTATTCTTATTATAAAAATACATTCTAGAAAATGCAAATCCATGATGTGTGAGATGATAATAAAATATAATAAACATATATAATATAATAAAATAAACATTACCTTGTCATAACAGTGTTTTATAATTTATAACTATTATATATGCCAATAAATATATTATATTATATTTATATTTATATTATATTTATTATAATAAATATGATAACCATATTAGAATAATATATTACATATCATACAACTCACTCTCTCTCTCTCTCTCTCTCTCTCTCTCTCTATAACTTTATTGTAATAATATATAATATTGTGTGGATTCTGTCACGCCCACTGGAGTCTCGTCAGTAGAGCATGCATGCTATGCGCTGATAGCTCTGAAGTAAGCTAACCCTGAAACATAACCTACTCTGGAGCAGGTTATCTTCAGAGAGCAAGTTGCTATGGCTACTTTCATACCCTGAAAGTTACCTCCGTTTTTGGAACCGAAAGTTGAGGTTATCCACTTACTAACTCTTAAACATAACCAGGTATGTCGCATAACCTGCTTTCTGGAACACCCCCCAGGAGTCTCCATGTTGGGATTAAAGAAGCAGCAGATCATTGTCCACCCACTGCTTTTGTTATTGAACTGATATCTGTGCTGGGCATAGACAAACTGAAAAATATAAATGATTACGCAACCTTACTCCACCCTTAGTAAATGCCCAGGAATTCAATGTGGCATTTCGCTACCATCGCTTTGGGGAAGAGGGTGACTCACTCTGTCATGAAGAAGTTTTGATTTATTCTGCTGTATGTGATGTTCCCTGAGGGCAAGAGAACTGAACCAGGGAAACACTTCAGGGAACATCCTACTGAAAAAAAACACACAGAAACAGTCCCGATCCCAAACGCTTATAGCCTAATGCACAGACCAGGAGTCATGGAACAAAACTTTCTAGACATTTCCTCATGTTTGCTTCCTAAAAGGTCCTTCAGGATTTGAAAGGATCTTTACAAGTTTAGTTCAACCACTTTTGCTTAATAATTGGTTTCAATTCCATTTATTAGCAATGGCGTCAGCATTCATGTGTGAATTGTGAACTTTACATATAGCAGGAATACATAGAGATATTCCAGGTTAAATGTATCTGTTAATAGTGCGTGTTCACTTAAATAAATATCACTGAACAGCAGAGTTTGTAAAATGAAACTTAACATAAAACTTAACATATTTACAGTGGAAGTGTGCTCAAGATTGACATTGGAAAGATGTTTTGAAACATCAGGACATGTCTTGTTTTGTTTGTCCATCTGATGTCCTTAGCCACCCAGAGTGGTGTTTGTGTTTTAAAATTAATTGCCCAGGTTGTTTAAAATGGAAGCACAACACCCGCTTAACTGGAAGACTGCACTTGAAGGTTTAAGAGCAAAATGATTGAATTAATCACTGGCATAAACACAGCACGACTGATGATGCACAGGGCAAAATATACCGCACTGGTTAGTATCATCCACAAACAGTCACCAAATCTTTGGCGGATGAAAAGCCAATGCAATCTATGTGGTTTGGAAATATCAGCTGCTTTAGCACCATTGTGCACCTTATTTCTTGAACTTGTATCAACTGATGCCTGAACAATGACATATGAAGCTCTGCAGAAAAATTGCTAAGATATGAAGCTTGGATGTTCAGAGCAGCATCTGTTTTACCAATCGTTAGCTCTTGGGGGAAAAGACTTCAATGGGAAGAAAAACAGGACAGGCTTCAGGACGAGGTGAGGGGAGGTTTCTCGTTTCTCCCTTTAGGACACCATTCTAAGTGAAACATCTCTTCCTTTCTGTCTGTTTCTCTGCCCCTCACTGCATGAGCCATAAACTGTCCACCCAGACTTCAAAGATCTCTGCCAGAGCAATGTAAGGGCAGATGGCTTTTGTTTGAGTCCTGGTGGCGTCATGGAAAAGCTTTGCTGGAGTTCTAGCAAGATCAGGGATGATCAGAGAGCAGTTCTTGACACCAATACTAGAGAATCAGCATAGTGACCCTGGATTTTGCAGGCAAATTGAGTAGGATAATACTCCTAAATACATCTAAATTGGCTTGTCCCAAGAGTTAAAGAATCTTTTTCCCTGAAATGATGCTTTGTGTTGACAAGAGGCTTGTATTATCAAACTGTTGGAAGCCAAGTCAAATCAGAAGTCAGCCAAGTCTTTTTGAACACAAGCTTAAGGACTTTTAGAAAAACATCAGATTTTGATTAATATTATATTTTGGATAATACCATAATTCTTGTAGTTCTGATAAATCTCTGTGCGTCATCCATTCCCACTCATTTGGAGATCTGAGTAAGGAGACCCGAGCAGCATCCAGAACACAATTTTTCAAATGCAATTCAAATGCATAATTCTGCAAACCATTTCATATATTGCAATCCTATTTATATGATAATATCCATATTAGGAACACCTTTTGTCAGACACCTTGTCAGCTTTTGGCCATTGTATATTTTCCACTGCACTCAAAAAAATAGCTCTTTGGCTGAACATGATTCAATCATGGACAGTGGTTCCACGTGAATGAAGCATGTAAAACCAAATAGAACCATCCATGTACAACTAATTAGAATCAATGGTGTTCATTTAATTTGAATGAATGGTTGTAGTTTAACTTAAATAAATGGTTTGCATTTAAATTGCCATTCAAATAATCCTACAATTAATGCTTCCTGTTTAATCCTATGATATAACAAACTAAATATAACTTTTATTCACACATATGATGTCCGGTGTTGGCAGTCCAGAAGTAATACTAGTTTCATCCAGAGCACTACCATAATGATTGCTTTATGATTAAAGTGGTTTGAAATTCTTGTTAGCAGGTCCTCAACCCAAGCACAAGCTCAAGACTTCACCACAATGGTAACCCCAAAACCACTAACATAAAAGAAACTTTTAAATACCAACATAATAGAACAGTAAACATTAAAAAGTCTCTCCATTTTCTCATCTTGCTAAAAAATGCTTAAAATAACACTTTATTTCAACATTTACTCTCCCGGTTCAGCCCCTTTGCAAAGCATGATGGGAAGTGAAAATCCTGTTTGATTGAGTCCTGGTTGGATTACTTGATTGAAACATGTTATTTCAATATGAAAACATCAAGTTAAGTCAAAGAGTAATCGTTTCAAGTCAACTTAACATGAAGCAATCATATTTGAACCAGAAACCTGATACAATGGTGTTGAATCTAAATAAGTTGTTTAAATAAAATGAACAGCATCAAAAAAATCATTTTTTGAGTGTAGAATAAAGCTGATACATGCACTTACATGGACACTGAAAAATAACATTTTGAATAAAATTTATAAAATCAATAGTGTACCACATCCATAGAATGTGCTTCTCAAGATTTATCTTAGAATTTGGATGAAATAAAATGTAATAATAAATGTAAAATTCAATTATAACTATCCAAGCACTCAGGACTTTCATAGACATTGGATAAACAAGCTTCTGGATTATCTTTTAATTACATTGGCTTGACCCAGTTGTAATGTCATGCACCAATTCTGCCAGGAAATATTGACCAATTTCTCAGTCTTTCATCATCCTGGTCTTTCTTTAACTGTACTTGGCCTAAGTTCATGACACTACTTTTCTCAGAATTACAGTTCTATTTTATTGTACACATCTAAGCACTTTGACAAGACAGCTTTTTCTGTCAATGTCAGCATACAATACAGAGTCCAAGAATTAATATTATAGTACCAAATATTGATTATATCTTCCTTCAAAGTCTAAAGCAATCCCATGACTGTCACAAAATCTCCAGTTTCTTGAACTACTGTCACAGTTTTCCAGAATGAGATCACTGTCTGATTCACATTTACAGGACATGATGTCAAACAGTGGAACATCCAGTGTGGATTATGTTTCTGCATAGCATCAAAAAAACTTGGAGGGAAAGTTTATTTTTTGTATTAAATTTCACCGTAAAAAAAATAAACACACATCCACTGTGTTGAAGCAATCAGACCATAATAACCATTATTGTGTTTGTAAGAAAAATTCCCAAAGCAGTCATGCTGGCCCAAAACAACAGAGCTTTGGGTATTTCGAAACATCATTTCATAACTTGTCTGAATATTTGAAATATGGTCAAAGTTACTCTGAGAGAGGGAGGACTGGATAAACCAAATTAAATAATTGTCATTGTACTTGGATTTAATAAGCATAGCATGGATATGGTGTCCAACACGTCTTGACTGGCTATAAGTGTGAAACTACAAGCCAAGATACAGTAGGATGTTTGCCACACACAAATAGAATGAGTGTTCTGGAGCTCCTAACCGAAAGGAAAGACGAACAGTTGCCACGCTGTTGACATCACAATCATGACCATTTACGTTCTTATGGTTCAAAGCATGATACGTGCTCCTTTCCACATGCCCACAAGAAATTTCTCTTTCCATCAGCAGACTATCCTTAATTGTTCTGGTCTCCACGTGGGAGATCAGTAAGGGAAAGCTACAGAACTCCTGAGTCATTCTATCCTGAAATTAAGCAGTCACACATCATACAGGAATTGAAGTCTACTGTGGGTTTTATATTCCCCCACAAATGATGGCTATGCAAAAACCACTACAGTCTGTTTCTACTTAATATTAGTATTCTTTTGTCTCTGTAGTGAGGAGAGAAAATTGCTCGTTGTACTACATGGCCTCAGTAAGCATTTTCACCCAGACTTTATGGAACACATGAACTTTAACAGTAATTGCTTTGAGTGGTTCCACACTGAGACTCTCTGTTTTACTGGCTGAGCTTTACTCTCACTCTCACTGGGTTTTTTGATGATTGGGCTAAAATCAGCACCATCTATGTCAAAGACTTTAGCGAGAACAAACCCCATTATTCATCAACCTTTTAGCTCCTTGAGGATTAGCTAGTCGGCTGTCACCTCACTAGTTAAATTGCTTAAAGGAATAATTCACATAAAAAAATAAAACTGTCTTAATTTACAAACTCTCATGTTGTTTCCAAACTATGATTTTCTTTCTTCTGAAGAATGCAAGAGGAGATATTTTAAAGAATCTTTGGTAACACTTTACTTAAAGCCTTTCCCCCGGTTTCACAGACAAGGTTTAAGCCTAATCCCAGACTAAAATGTAAATCTGAGCTGTTTCAACTGAAATAAACTTGCACTGACTGATCTTAAAACATATCAGTGGCTTTGTTTTGTCTCAAGATGCACACCAGTAATGTTTTTTTTCCTAAGGCATGTTTATTAAAATTACTTAAATGTCCTAATTGAACTATGGCCTAATCCTGGTTTAGTCTAAGCCCTGTCTGTGAAACCAGGCCTTTATGTATAATGCATTATAAAAGTAGTTTTAAAGGGATAGTTCACCCAAAAATGAAAATTCTGTCATTAATTACTCACCCTCACATCGTTCCAAACCCGTAAGACCTCCGTTCATCTTCGGAACACAAATTAAGATATTTTTGATGGAATCTGAGAGCTCTCAGACCCTCTCATAGACAGCAAGGGTCCTTACATGACCAATGTCTAGAAAAGTACCAAGATGATCGAAAAAGTAGTCCATATGACATCAGTCTGTCAACTGTAATTTTACGAAGCCACGAGAATACTTTTTTTGCGCAAAGTGTTCAACGTCATCAAGCTGGATCTGGATCAGCACTTGCACCACCACGCTGGACCTTGATCGTGTAAGGACCCCTGCTGTTTATGGGAGGGTCTGAGAACTCTCGGATTCCATCAGAAATATCTTAATTTGTGTTCCGAAGATGAACAAAGGTCTTACAGGTTTGGAACGACATGAGGGTGAGTAATTAATGACAGAATTTAGATTTTTGGGTTAACTATCCCTTTAATGCAGTGATTATGCCTTGTAATGCACCTTATAATGCATTGTACAATCTCATGAATAATTGTAACCACAGTTAATACATTATAACACTTATCAGAATCTGAAACAGAATGAGCTTTTATTGCCAGGTATGTTTACACATACGTTTACACATTTCTGTTTTCGTGACAGAAGCTTCCACAGTGCAACAGAATGACAGTGACAGAACAAAAAACACAGATAATAAAAAGAAGAATTAAAAAATAGAACAAGTAAATAAGGAATAACAATATACAAACTGACAATTGTATGTACAGGTATATTACAATAGACAGTTTTGTATGTACAGGTATATTATGTGCAAATTGAAATGTAGATTAAGTATGTGTGTTAGATAAGTGTATAAGTGTATAAATAGTGTGTGTTCCACAATTATTGTCAAGTGTTCATGAGATGAATTGCGTGAGGGAAGAAACTGTTTCTGTGCTGGCCATTCTGGTGCTCAGAGCTCTGTAGCGTCGACCAGATGGCAACAGTTCAAAGAGGGAGTGTTCTGGATGTGAGGGGTCCAGAGTGGTTTTGCCAGCCCTTTTGCTCACTCTGGATGAGTACAGTTCTTGGAGAGTGGGTAGGGTTGTACCAATGATTCGCTCAGCAGTCCGGACTATCCTTTGTCAGTTATCAATTCATTGTTACACTAAGCATTTTAAATTCAGTTATAATTATTTACAACAAGATATAATGTATTACAACGCACATTATGAATAATTATAATGCATTATACCCTTTAATAACCCTTTATAATGCATTATACATAAAGGATTTAAGTAAAGTGTTACTGAAACTTTTAGCTGTTTTTATCCATGCCGCAATAGTCAATGTGATCCAAAGGTTTCAAGCTCCATACAAAAAGGACTCATAAGTAATGTTAAAGTAATCAACAACTCCATTGTCTTCTGAACAGTGTTGGGTAAAAATACTTTTAAAAGCAATGCATGACAATATTGTATTACTCTCTAAAAAAGTAACTAATTGCATTACTTAGTTACTTTTTATGGTAAACAATGTATGTTACTTTTGTGTTACATTTTTTTCGTCTGGGCTGGGCTTGCTTGTATGTTTTTAATATAAAAAGCTATATTTTTGGCAAATGCAAAAGCCCAGATGTGATGTTTTCATTTTTGCCCATTCATATGGTTGAATTGGAATATCGAAGGTCAGCAGGAAAGACATTGGTTAATAAAATGGAATTAAATACATAAATTATATTGGATTGTTCAACATACTTAATTATTGCAGGTTTGCATCATATTCTGAGTTTGCATCTCACTGTTTTTATTCAAGTTCAGGAATACTGAATCTGGTTTTGTGCAAGTGAGATGAGCATGTTCACATTTACTCTAGATCTACAATAGCCATCATGTTTACACAGTGCACACAGCACCTCTGCATTTACTCCTGAATTTTCTCAACATGGGGATGGGAGAGCACAGGAGAGCTGTCAGTAAATAGATGGGAAAACAAAGTAACTATACTATATTTTCTTATAAATTAAAAAGTAATCCGTTACTTTACTAGTTGCTTGAAAAAAGAAATCTGATTACGTAACCTGTGTTACTTGTAATGCATTACCCCCACACTGCTTGGATATCAGTGGAAATGAAATAGCGAATTGAAAAAGAAAAAAAAATAATCACATTGATTTTATAGTCAGCTTAAAACAGACTAAATAAGAGCATTAGTAAGCAAAGACTGAAGGAAATGTGGCAAAAACAATGGATGAAAGAAAGAAAGAAAGGGCAATGGGTTTACAAAGTCGAAGCAAAGTGGGAGAGATGAGATATGCAGGAAGGAACAGAAAAGATAACATCAGATTTTGACACAAGTGTAGCAAATTAGCTCCAAAAGGGAATTGTATATAAATAATTACAATTAATTATGATTTATTACAATTATTTATATCAGCTGACAGTAATAACTGTAGCAGAATTAAATTGCCATCAGCTGATCTGTTCGTCCAGCAAACATTCAGTGTAAATTCATATCAACTGTAAGAAAGGATATTTCCGTGGCCACAGAAAATATCTTCCTATTAATGCATTAGAGCATGTAGCAAGGGTTAAAATCGTAAAGGGACATTAATATGCAAGGCAGAATCAGAAACTCATGTAATTTGTGCACAAGAGTTTTATTAACTAAACACTAATCCAAACTAGTCTAACAAACAAACAAACAAACACACAAACATGCAATCGCTCATACATGGGGAAAGGGCTAATGAGAGTTGATGGATGAAACCATCAGGAAAACCAAAGAATGCAGTTATGGAAAAAAGTAATTTAACCACCTGAGTAAAACCATCAGCGCCGTTTATGACGGGGTCTATAACTTGTACTAATAACCTCTGTTTCATTTAGTTAAATGTACAATACTTGCAATGCATTTGGTCTTGACGAGTGTCCGGAATGCAGTCTCAGATGAATTTCAAGGTTTTGGACTCCCGATCACGTTCTTCCGGGTTGAAGAGTGATGAATTTCAAAGATGTTTTGAGGTAGTAATGTTCTTCCAGGTAGAGAGTGGAAAAAGAGCTAAGAAAGAGTCAAGTCAGTCAAGTCAAGTCAAGTTGAGCTTTATTGTCATTCCGCTACATGCGGGGGCATACAGTGGAACGAAATGTCGTGTCTCACAGGACCACGGTGCTACATAAATACAGGCATACAGCAATGAAATAAAACAATATAAACCTATACACAAACTATCCTACTGATAGATTTGACTATAAATATACTATCTATATAAAAAATTTACCTATATATAAACTAAAAAGTACAAACTATACAAACTATACGAATGCTTCAGATAAATACTGTACATGTGCAAAGAGAGACATTGTGAGTTCAAGCAGCTGGCTGGGGAACAGTGCAGGATGATTTGTAGTGCATGAGCATGTAAACATACATATATTACTGAGTCTTTTTGTGGGATTTGTGTACACACAGCAGTGTGTGTGAAAAGTAACTAGTGCGCATGGAGAGAGTGTGCTACTACAGGTGGTTTGTACAGGCCCACTCACCTGTAGCACCCTTCGATTGCACAAACAAAGTTCCATAAGTTTCAGATGGTCCATGTTTCAGGAGGTAGGGGGTTTATATGGGGTTTCAGAGAGGGATGGGGTGATTTGAGTTCAGGGCTCTCACAGCCTGGGGGAAAAAGCTGTTGAGCAGTCTGGCAGAGCGGGCTCTGATGCTCCGGTACCGTCTACCTGATGGTAGGAGCTGGAAGAGACTGTGGAAGGGGTGTGTGGAGTCCTTCACGATACTGTTGGCTTTGCTGGAGCATCGTGTGAGGAAAATGTCCAGGATGGAGGGGAGAGGGGCACCGATGATCCTTGCAGCTGTGTTCACTGTCCGCTGGAGGGTCTTGTGGTCTGCTGTAGTACAG
The DNA here is from genome assembly GCA_039654775.1 of Spinibarbus caldwelli. Lineage (NCBI taxonomy): Eukaryota > Metazoa > Chordata > Actinopteri > Cypriniformes > Cyprinidae > Spinibarbus > Spinibarbus caldwelli. The sequence goes on along the minus strand of CM077261.1, from coordinate 23,000,647 downwards.
TTCCCGTACCAGACAGTGATGCAGCTGGTCAGCACACTCTCAATGGTGCCCCTGTAGAAAGTGGTGAGGATGAGTGGAGGGCGACTTGCTCTTTTCAGCCGGCGGAGAAAGTGTAGGCGCTGTTGTGCCTTCTTGGAGAGTGACATGGTGTTGGTGGTGCACCCCCAGGAATTTAGTGCTGCTGACTCTCTCCACAGGCGAGCTGTCGATGGTCAGTGGGGGGTGATCAGCGGAGTTTCTCCTGAAGTCCATCACAACCTCCTTTGTCTTACTCACATTGAGGGACAGGTTGTTAGTGCCACACCATTTCGCCAGCTGTGCCACTTCTTGATGATGTGGTTGGAGCTGGTCTTGGCAGTGCAGTCGTGGGTCAGCAGCGTGAAGAGCAGCGGGCTGAGCACACAGCCTTGTGGGGCACCTGTGCTCAGTGTAGTAGTGCTCGAGGTGTTGTGGCCGACACGGACTGACTGAGGTCTTCCGGTTAGAAAGTCCAGAATCCAATTACAGAGGGAATTGTTAAGGCCCAGCAGGTTTAGTTTATTTATGAGCTGTTGTGGGATTATTGTGTTGAATGCTGAGCTGAAGTCAATGAACAGCATTCTAACATAAGAGTTTTTGTTTTCTAGGTGGGTAAGAGCCAGGTGGAGGGTGGAGGAAATTGCATCGTCTGTAGAGCGGTTTGGACGGTATGCAAACTGATTGAGTGTGTTTGGGAGGCTGGTTTTGATGTTGTGCATGACTAACCTATCAAAGCACTTCATTATGATTGGAGTCAGTGCTATGAGATGGTAATCATTTAGACAGGACACAGGTGATTTCTTTGGTACCGGTATGATTGTTGTGGATTTGAGACATGTGGGGACGACTTATAGCCTGGCACAATAAAGAGATCTGCTGAGGTCCAAGGAGCTTTGGTTGAATGAAAAGACAAGGCCGTAAGCCTGGCACAATAACTTAAGGGTCCAGAAGAATTCTAGTTCATATCTTCCTCATCCTCTTACGGTCTAACAGAACCGCTGACTGGGTCTTTGTGGTCAAGAGTCATCTCCCAGGCTGGGGAGATCACCCACGGCTCTATGTTGGGGGCCCACCGGGCGCGCCAGCAGCGGTTCAGGCTCTCCGTGAGTCCTTCACGGAGCAATCAGAAGATAGCCGAAGAGCTTTTTGCAGATGAAGAGGGACGGACCTGTGTGTGAGAGCTTTATCTGGTATAGAGGTCACACCTCTGGGGAGTCAAAGAGCCAATGGACTCCAGTCTCTTTGGAGGGAAGGTTTTTACGACTCTTTGTCTCTGAGCATGGTAATTTGCATGGGGTTGGATTGGAAGTTGATATACAAACTATTAAAGATTCTTAGAACACTTATATGTTGCATAGGTAGCAACATATTACATACACTCTCAATTAGATCATCCGAAGATGAATTGATAAAGATCAAACATGTATAAGTGGGGTAATATTAACTAGTGATCTATCATAAGCATGCATAAAACAGGATACAGTACAAAAGACAATATACAAGAACAGTAACAATATACACAATGACCTGAGGATGTGTGTGTTCATTCAAAGAAAGTTTTTTCAATAAATTAATTAGAGAAGAGTCCATTTTTATGTCCATTACATGTCTTTCCTATGGAAAGTGTAGTGAGAGAGAGAGCTCTCTACATGCCATTAGGTCGTAAAGCTTATCTGGCCTGGCAAAAGTCTCCTGGTTGCCATGGTAGCCAGGGGCCTGGACTTCGTTCACAGACATACAGGCACCGAGTCTGGTGTTGGGTGAGGGGTCTGTGACTGTTTGTTAATCTAAATCTAATCTATTTGTTAAATCTAATGAACGAATGTGTGTTTGATTGATCCAAATGCTACACAAGACTAAACAGAGGCCTATCAAAATAGGTAATAATAGTGGTAGATGTGAGTGATGTGGGCGAGAAGAAACAGTTAAACATGTTATGTTCCACTGTCAGAAATATGAGGCTGAAAGAAGGAATTTGATCCAAAACATAAGGAAGCTAATATATATTCAGGAAATTATTGTTTTTGAATCCCATTTCAGGATCGTTGGAATAACTCATTCGATTGAAGATATAAAAAGGCAAAGAGAGGAAAAAGGAATGAGCACTCGAATACTTCAAATACTAGATGTCCTGATCCACACTCCATACCAGTTGGTGGTTTTAATGCACCAGTTTTGTTGTTTGCATATGGCCTATAAAACTTTTGATATATTTTGACTATAAATATATTTCAATATCAGTATATTATAATATTTTTCAAAAGACTTGGATTAAACCACCAGAGTTGCACATATTGCTTTTGTACTTTATGTCCTTTTAGGAGCGTGAAATGTTTGGACCACGTTGGTTATTACTCTATGGACAAAACTCAAAAGATTCTTCATATCTTGTTTTGTTGAGTAAATGATGACAGATGTTTCATATTTTGAGGGGAACTACTTTCCAAACACCAAGAGGGAATGCACTAGGAATGCAATGAATTAATTACCACTAATTGCATTTGCTTTTGTAACTTGTCAATTTTAAAGTGAAATTGAATATTTTAACACCTGAAACACAACACTTGAAAGAAGATTTTGAATTCTGTTGATGCTCTTCCCCTTCTTCTCATAATATTTATTGCTGGTTGACAGTCCATCTTATGGTGTGTTGTTAAACTTTTGTTTACCTGATGGGACAAACTTATTGTTTCAAAAAAATACTACTTTTTACAGAGCTTTTCAATACTTTGTACTTTAAAATAAATGTCTTTTCAGTAGTTCTTATGTAAAAGATGACAATTTTGCTTCTAATTATCAGCAGTCATTTCACAAAATACATATACTCATTTCTGCACCAAAACAATGCACAACGCTTTACGTTTCACTACCAAATGATATGTAAATCTTATTTTGATTTGTTATCTTAATTAATTTGACTTACACTGTAAAGTTTTCTTCAATATTACATACTTTCAGATCACATTAGTTCCTGAACATGGTTACTGAAGGGATACACTTAGCCTCAGGTAATGCTCTGAAGTGTATTTAGTGTATGTCAAAGCCACTGAGCGCTGGCCTTTTTCAGAGCAAAAACAGCACTTACTTCCTGACGTGTGTACACACCCTCAAGGGGCCAAGATTGCGAGTGTGAGTATTAGGATAGGCCCTCTGTACATGCACAATTCAGTAGGGTGCTGTGACACCCGAAAACTGCACACAAACTTGATGTCAAATGGTCAGTTCTGTGATTGGATGAACAGTTACTGATGGCAGAATTTTTGTTTTTGAGAGAACAATTCCTTTAAATTAAAACAATTATTGTGTTAATACTATAAACATGGGCAACAAAGCTCCAGGTGGTCGTCTCACAGGGAGGCCCTTGCTTAGCAATGATGCTAATAAAAACCAAAAATATGTCTGGCATGTCTTTCATAACATTCAGCAAATCCCAGTAACACTGAGTAACAGCAAGTGTAAACAGAAGGCATAAAAACAATTAAATGTGTGACCTAGAACTGTTTACTGCTCACATCTACCTCCATCATTAATCATGACATGATATATGGTTTTCAAATGATGTATAATTGCCTTTTGTGAGAGTAATTTGCTTTTGTTTTTAGTTTAGAAATGAAGCATCGGAAAAGGAAAATTCCTAGTAGTATTTTATAACCATAACATTTTGGGAAAATCAACTGAGAAAATCTCCATCCACTTTTCACCTTCCATGAAAGATGGATTGTCAGGATTTATTTTTTATCATCCTCCAAAGTCAGCTGTGCTACGCACCAAAAATGGTTTCATTCCCTCGTTTTATAGGCTTGTTAAGAGTTTTGTAAGAGATTTTAAAAGCCAATGACGGTCGGTTGTCCAAGATGTTTGACCACATGGGTTTTACAGCAGTGCAAATCTAAACACAAAGCTGTCCGTTTGACCTCTTTTGATGTGCACAAGTGAGCACTGTAATGGTTAATCAGTCTCTAGGCCTAAAATAGCTTGTGGGTGCATCAGCCAACCACAGAACCACAAACTAGTCTCTCTTCCCTTTTAATGCATTCTTATCGGCTGAATGATATGCGTCACTTTCCATTTTTTGTGACATCATTGTGACTTTCTCAATCCTTCAGGGGTGTGAGTCACTGATTCTGTAGATCATTTCAATGGCATTTTAATGGGACATGTTAGACAGAAAAAATATGCATAGGCAGGTTAAACAGGGCTTTGAAGGAAGGTGAAGAAATCATACAGTTTGGTGGTGAATCTGGAAGCTAAATAAATAAATAAAATAAAATAAATAAATAAATAAATAAAATGTAATAAAATAAAATAATTAAAAATAACAACAATAATCACCCTAACTCTGAATTAATATAAATAGGGCATATAAAGTTTTATTCTGAAATGAATATGACAACTTCATAACTTCAATTTAAATTAGAATTCCATCTGACGTCAATATAATTTGTACTTTTGACAAGCAGCTCAAACAGTAACATTTAAAGTGCTGGGTAGTACTTGCCAATTGTAATCTGTTACTTATTACAAATTACATGATAAATTGTAGTAAGTAATGTAACCTATTAGATTTCTCATTGTTACTTCATTGTTAAGTTACAATGCTATCTCACAACCAATTCATACGTTTTTTACATGATGACTAATTCATACAAATTTGTACGACCACACTCATGCGATTGTTGTATGATTTCTGTGAAGGGTAAGTTTAGGGGTGGGGTTAGGGTTGGTCCTTCCTACAAATTCTTAGGAATTTGCCACTTCATAAAACATTTACGATTTTAGCCACCTTGTGAAATACGTACAAATTGCCGTGAGATCGGGTTGTAAGTTATTGAAAAATTTACCATTAAATTGAAAAATCTCAGGGGTCTCAAAGTAAACATTTTAGTTCAAAAAAGTTTGGCCGGGAAAAAAAATAAAAATAAAAAAATAAGTTTGTGAATCCCTGCATTACATGAACAAACATTAATAAACATGAAAACAGCAATGATGTTATACATCCATAGATTTCCAGGTTTTAAATATTTTATTAAATTTATGTCCTGATTAATAATTAGTGAAGATCACTGGATAATAATGTTTCACAGCTATATATCAGAAGTGGTAACTAGTAACTTGCATATTTATTAATCATATTTATTAATTAATCTCATACATGGTGTAACTGACTGAAGAGATGTTTTTATTGACAAATTTAGAAGTGATCTCAAATTAATTTGCATAACATTTACATGGACATTCTGTATTTAAAAAAAATAAAATAAAGAGAAACAAGAGGATTGACTGAGAATCAATAACTGATGAATAATTTACTTCTATTGTGTGAATAATAATCACAGTAATCATGTAATCAATTAAAAAGTAACTGTAATCCGATTATGAGCATTTTAAAACATATCTAATTACAATTATTTTTGGAATCTGATTACATAATCTGGATTAGATGTAATCAGTTATTACCCAGCACTGAATATTTATATTTGAACTTATATTAAGATAATATTTAGGGGTGGGTGCTATGACCAAAGTCATATATCACAGTATGAGTATTTTTATATTACAATAACTATATAATATTTGGCCACAGAATAAAATGCCTAAACATTCAAAATGAAGTATTCCAGAGCGCCAAGTAATGATAGAGATCTGTTTAGTATTTAGAAGTCCTAGTGCACTCATTTTTGTTCCATATAAAGTTGATTATCCATGGAATTCTGACATCTATCAGAGAATTTGTCACGAATCCGGTTCATAGTCTTCCATCCACTTGCCATCAGAAGTCGCTCTTCCATCATATTGACTGTCACACCACACAGACTGTTACATGTTCCTCCGGACTACAGTTCCCATCATCCATTGCACTGATTACACATACACAGCTGAATGCACTGATTACACATACACAGCTGAATCCCATCAGACACGCTTTATAAGCCTTGGACTTCCTCTTTCTCACTGTCGAGTATTGTCTAGCGTTTATCACTCTCTTAGCGATAGCTACACTACAGAGCCATTCCACGTTTCCAGTCCTAGTTTCTTGTTCCAGTTCTAGTCTAAGTCCAGTCATTTCGTGTTGCCTTGTCTGTTTCCTGATCTTCTGCCTGTGAATCTTGGTTTAACCCTTTGCCTGCTGTTTCGGACTCTGTTTGCACCTCACCTGGACTATTGCTCGTATTATCGGATTACCACTCTTGTCAAGCCCTCTGGATATTGTTCGCCGATCGAAGATCCACGCTTGCCCTTGGATTACCCTTGTGCCTTGCCCGTGCCATACCCGTTTGCTGTTCTTTGACCCTGCCTGTGTTTTGACTGTTTACTAATAAAAGCTTGCAATTGGATCCGCTCGCCTCACGTCTCGTCGGCTCCGTTACAGAACACTTGGCCACACAAGGATCCAGCGGCTTTTCTGAGGAACATTGGCCAGGTATGGACACAGCAAAAATCTTGTTAGCCCTTAAGCCCGGCTCACACTGTGTGATATTGGCCATGATTTGGCCGTCTGAGACAAATTTTGAAAATCCTAAAAGATTCCAATAATCCTATGGTAAAATCTGTAGTCTTTGATCGTTAGTTTGACATGTTCACCGACAGCCGATTAATGGCTGTTGCGATCAAATTTTACCTCCGACGAAATTCTGGCAGTGTCAGAAGATTTGGCGCACAGTCCTGCAGTGTGACTTCTCCTACGACGAACGTCAAACTGTGTTCGTTTTTCAAGACAAGCCATGATCAGAATTAATACAAGAGATTTCTTCTAAATGCCATAAACTCCGGCACTTCCGTCCTCCGCTCACAGAATTCATCTGATATGTTGCTCTGATAAACACCGGTTGCGCCGCTGTTTTCATGTGGGTGTGTTGCTGCTTACTTAAATACGCCGGTATTGCGGCAGTTTATATAATATTGATGATAGCCAAATTTTCAGCCCCGCGTGCAATGCAACTCGTGGTCACTTAACGTGTGTGGGTTGATAATGTAAAACTACGGAAAGTTTTCTTGTGCGCACCCGTTTTTAACACGTCTTGACTGTCCTACAGTCTGACAATAATAACAACTGAGATCCCACAGTGTGACATGATCATCATGTTCGTACAGTCTGACAAGTACAATCCTAAAGGACTTTTAAAAAATCGCACAGTGTGCGCCCGGCTTTAGACAAGGTCCGCAATCGCTAGAGAACCATATTCATGAATTTATAGCCATCGCAAACTATTCTGATTTACCGGAATATCTTTTGATAGAGATTTTTTTGTGATGGCATTAATCAGCCTCTGCGATCTCAGCTTAGACGCGAGGGTCCGCGTTCGTCACTGAGTTGTTTTTTGAACTTTGCTTTGTTGACTGTTGGCTCTCTATTCGCTGTGGGTGTTGCAGAGGAGGAACGTGACACCGCGCCTGTGACTGAAATGGCGGACTCACCAGAGCGCACTCACAAAATGGCGGCCACAACAACGCACCGTCATTTCTCAGTTGATTGTCATGAGTCCAGTCAAGTCACAGTTGATCTTCATGAGTCCAGTCAAGTCACAGTCGATCGTCATGAGTCAAGTCAAGTCACAGCTGATCTTCATGAATCAAGTCAAGTCACAGTCGATCGTCTTGTATCCAGTCAAGTCACAGCTGATCTTCATGAATCAAGTCAAATCAACGTCGATCGTCATGAGTCAAGTCAAGTCACAGCTGACCTTCTTGAGTCAAGTTATGTCTCAGCTGATCGTCCAGAGTCACGTCACGTCTCAACTGATCATCCAGAGTCACATCCAGAGTCTCGTCACGTCACAGCTGATCATCCAGAGTCTCGTCACGCCACAGCTGATCGTCCAGAGTCTCATCACATCACAGCTGATCGTCCAGAGTCTCGTCACGTCTCAGCTGATCGTCCAGAGTCTCATCACGTCACGTCACAGCTGATCGTCCAGAGTCTCGTCACGTCTCAGTTGATCGTCCAGAGTCTCGTCACGTCTCACCTGATCGTCCAGAGTCTCGTCACTTCTCGTCTGTTCATCCAGAGTCCTGTCACTCCCTGTCTGTTGCACCCGGATATTCAAGGTCAGTCCTTTGATATCCCAGTCTGGTATCCAGTGTGAGGGATGCACCGCTGGTGTCTGCACACGCAGCTGGTATCCCCAAACCCACTCACTCTAACCCTCCTGTTCCTGAACTGATTCACCTGTCTGAAGTGCTTCCCATGATGGGGATCGCTTTTTGGTGTATTTGGGCCGCATACACCACCAGAGAACTCCCAGAGGCGGCGACGTCCACTGTGTGATGTCTCTAGAGGTGGCGGCTGATGCTGCAGAACCTCCTGAGGTAGTGGCGCTCGCTGCTGTGTTCCCCGAAGCGATGGTGCCCTGGCACTTTCAGCCTGTCATGTCACGGTCGAAGGAACCGTTGCTGAACTCTCCCTGTATCCTGATGGTACTACTGTAGAACCTCCAGAGGTGGCGTCATCCACTGCAGACCCTCTAGAGGTGTCAGTGATACCCACTTATGAACTCTCGTTCTGTCCTGTCATGGCTATGGAGGCCGTCTGTGAATCCTCGTTCTGTCCTGTCACGGCTATGGAGGCCGTCTGCGAATTCTCGTCCTGTCACAACTATGGAGGCCGTTTGAGAATCCTTGTCCTGTTCTGTCACAGACACAGAGGCCACTTTTTAACTTTTGCCCTGCTCTGAACCGGCTGAGGAGGCTATCTCTGAACTCTCGCCCCGTTCTGAACCAGCCATGGTGGCTGATTTTGAACTGTCTCTCCATCTCGTCTCAACTAATGTGTCTGATTTAGAACTGTCTGTCTTGCCTGTCTCTGTCAAGGAATCTAAACCTGAACTGTCTGTCTTGAGCTCAGAAACTATAAATGCACCCCATGTCTGTCCCGTTAACCCTGTCACTGCCATAGAGACCATTCATGAACTGTCTAACTATCTTGTTTCATTTAACAAACCTGATTTTGAACTTTGTGTCTGTCCAGTCTCAACTAATGAGCCTGAGGGTGAATTGTGAACTGTCTGCCCGCTCAGTTGTCATCAGGCAAAATATTGATGAACTTTTTGTGTTCCCTGCCTCGGTTCTTGAGACCATTTATGCTCTCTCTGTTTCTTGTGTCTCAGTTTTCCCTAGGTCCCAGTCTCTACTAAGGGTTTATGCTCTGTCGTGGTGGTCCTCTGCTCCGCCTGTTCTGTCTGCTCCGCCGTGGTGGTGTCCTGTTTCGTCTGATCCGCCCTGGTGGGTTCCAGTTCCGTCTGCTCCACCCTGGTGGGCTCCTGTTCTGTATGCTCCGAACTGGTGGGCTCCTGCTCCGAACCTGGCTTCCTGATCCGCCGGCTCCGCCCTGGCTTCCTGCTTCGCCGACTCTGCTCTGGTTTCCTGCTGTGTCGGTTTCACTCTGGTTCCCTGCTCTGCTTTGGTGCTCTGCTCTGCCGGCTTTGCCTCAGTTCCCGGTCTCTCTACTTCCACATAGACCTGGCCCTCCGTCCCTCCCCCTGTTCCGCCTCCACTCCACCGCCCTCCTGGATTGTATTAAGTTGGGAGCGTCTGGAAGCCGCTCCTTGGTGGGGGGCTCTGTCACGAATCTGGTTCGTAGTCTTCCGTCCACTCGCCATCAGAGGTCGCTCTTCCATCATATTGACTCTCACACCACACAGACTGATACATGTCCCTCCGGACTACAGTTCCCATCATCCATTGCACTGATTACGCGTACACAGCTGAATGTACTGATTACACATACACAGCTGAATCCCATCAGACACGCTTTATAAGCCTTGGACTTCCTCTTTCTCACTGCCGAGTATTGTCTAGCATTTATCACTCTTTTAGCGATATCTACACTACGGAGCCATTCCACGTTTCCAGTCCTAGTTTCTTGTTCCAGTTCTAGTCTAAGTCTAGTCATTTCGTGTTCCCTTGTTGTCTGTTTCCTGATCTTCTGCCTATGTATCTTGGATTAACCCTTTGCCTGCTGTTTCAGACTCTGTTTGCACCTCACCTGGACTATAGCTCATGTTATCGGATTACCACTCTTGTCAAGCCCTCTGGATATTGTTCGCCGATCGAAGATCCACGCTTGCCCTTGGATTACTCTTGTGCCTTGCCCGTGCCATATCTGTTTGCTGTTGTTTGATCCTGCCTGTGTTTTGACTATGTTTACTAATAAAAGCTTGCAATTGGATCCGCTCGCCTCACGTCTCGTCAGCCGCACATCTGCTGCATATTTTTGACAGTGAAAGTCTGTTTGAAGTCAAAGAAAAGCTTTTTTGTCATTTAATGTTTATGGGATAAATAACTTTCAGAGATGCAATGAAAAAATGTGATGGTAATTGGCGTAAAATGTATGCTCTTAAGCATGGTAAGGTAAAGTACAATACTGTTACTTAGTACAATGTGTTCTGTGTTAAATCAGGATTAATGAAGACGGTTGCATGAGTGAAACAGCGAGACATCAAAGCGGCAGTGTGTTCTTCTCTTCCACAGCTGGTTCCCGGAACACTTCATATGTGTCTAACATGGTCAGTATGTGGTGCTGGTTCCATTTAACATACAGTAAATAAAACCCACATCAGGCAAATATTCCTGTTCACAAAGACATTTTGACCTTCTGGTTTGATTAGATGTTATTTGCTAACGCAGTCAAAAAGTCATGATCATTGTTGCTATGTTGTCCAGAGATTCAGCTAAATGTTTGTCATCTATTAAATGTACTTTGATTGTGTTTGAGGTAAAGAACATCAAGAGACAGCATTTGAAAGCTTTAGATGTAAGCTTGGATCATGCTTTGAGAATGATCCAAAGTGCATCTTGTGCTTCAATGAATGCAAGAACTTTGTTCCAGTTTCCTTTTATTTCCAGGTTAAAATCAGCGATTCTCAGTGAGACATTTGGAAGCTTGATGCAGCTTTCAGACATTACATCAGTTGAAATAATCCTTTAGTCTGACTGTCTCTGAGTCCAGCTGGAATCCTTCAGACAAGCACTATGAAAGACAGAGATAGTGATTTTAACCCTCAGAGTGCCTCCATATGCTCATCATCCACAGTCCAACCGTAAACTGGTGAAGTAGAGTATTTCATAATCATAAAGGCAATAGATTTTTATTGAGAGTGAAACTCTCTCCATACAGCATGATGCAATATTGCAAAATGTGTCTTCATTCAAGAGGCTGCCTGACCGTAATAGCAGCAACTGATAGGCTGTTAGTGGTGGTCCAACAACAAATCCTGACAGCGCAATCAAGTTTCCATTTATTTCTATGGTAAATCCCCTCATTTTTAGCCAACATGTAATGCAAGCAATTACAGACTGTCTACACAATGGCTGCTTTGTTTTCACAGCTCTGGTTTGCTCTGAAAATGATACACTCGAGTATACCAGAGAGAGGAATAGCATATTCTCTATATTTCTGTAGAAAATAGAGTAGCGTGTAAATTGTGCATAGTAAGCAAATATTGCACAGAATATCCAGATAACCTAATACATTTATAATAATGTGCAGTATTCAACCAGGCGATGCAATGAGTTCAACTTTTGCCTCCATTTCTCATGTAACGATTGAAACAAGTAATTTCAGCTACAATTTTTTACTCATTATTTGATCAAACTGCCAAATGTTAAGATATTTTGCACAAAATATAAGTAAGGGATAATGTACATCCAGCTGGTTGTTATAACAGGGTGATCAGGACCCCGATGCGAAACGGAGGGATCTGGTATCACCCTGAAGGGGTTTATTTTGCGTTAACAACCGGCTGGATGTACATTATTCTGCGTATTATATGGCTAAGTAAATATTTGGCCACAAAATATTGATTTGAGTCTAAATATTTTATTAACTCATTAAACACAAAGCTTGCATGAAAAAAAAAACAGTTGCTCTGAAGCAGATTTTAGCTAAGACTTTAAACTAGGTGAACATTTAATGAATACAATACAGTCATACCACTTATTACATGGCTTTTCATAATTATGGGAACAAGAGATATTGATTTGAGATGAAACTGTTTTAAAATCTTACTTGTTACAATCCACCTTATAAACCATTAGTTTACAAAACAGTCATCCTGGCAAGAAGATGAACACAGCAGCAATATTAAATTACATTACTATTAATACAGAAGTCCTCCAATGTATTTTCAAAACAATTGATAAGAAAACGGAACCAGCGACGCTGAAAAAATGGGCGGGCACTAATGTACTCTATAACTCACCTTGGAATGTTACGACTGACCAATCAGAATCAATTATTCCAGAGAGCCATGTACTAAATCAAAAAGATGATATAACCATTATTATTACCAGTATGATAACTGGATGCATGAAATGTGATGAGGTCATGTGACAATTGCAAACGTTTTTTTTTTTTTTTTTATGTTTCTACTCTGATCATAGCCAATGATATGTGCATTGCAGTTTAGAGTATTGACATTTGCTTTATGAATTTCCGTATTAAGTTTATTTTCAGGTGACAGTGATCTTACATGGCAATTATTAAGTATGTCAAAGGAGCTGTCTTAGGTGCAAGGCAATTTTATTGTTTGTTAATGCATTTATTTAATTTAATGCAGTTTTTAGAATTAGCAAAAGCTCATTCTAGACTGAAGATGGAAATTTCCCAAAAATACTTACCAACCATTTGAGTGAATCTTGAATATTCTTTTGCACAAAGCTAAAGACTGTTTTTGAGTTGAGTTGAGTTGAGTTGAGTTGAGCTTTATTGTCATTCCGCTACATGCGGGGGCATACAGTGGAACGAAATGTCGTGCCTTACAGGACCACGGTGCTACATAAATACAGGCATACAGCAATGAAGTAAAACAATATAAACCTATACACAAACTATCCTACTGATAGATTTTGACTATAAATATACTATATAAAAAATTTACCTATACATAAACTAAAAAATACAAACTATACAAACTATACGAATGCTTCAGATAAATACTGTACATGTGCAAAGAGAGACAATGTGAGTTCAAGCAGCTGGCTGGGGAACAGTGCAGGATGATTTGTAGTGCATGAGCATGTAAACATACATATATTACTGATATTACTGAGTCTTTTTGTGGGATTTGTGTGCACACAGCAGTGTGTGTGAAAAGTGACTAGTGCGCATAGAGGAAGAGAGTGTGCTACTACAGGTGGTTTGTACAGGCCCACTCACCTGTAGCACTCTTCGATTGCACAAACAAAGTTCCATAAGTTCCAGATTGTCCATGTTTCAGGAGGTAGGGGGTTTGTATGAGGTTTCAGAGAGGGGCGGGGTGACTTGAGTTCAGGGCTCTCACAGCCTGGGGGAAAAAGCTGTTGAGCAGTCTGGCAGAGCGGGCTCTGATGCTCCGGTACCGTCTACCTGATGGTAGGAGCTGGAAGAGACTGTAGGAGGGGTGTGTGGAGTCCTTTACGATACTGTTGGCTTTGCTGGAGCATCGTTTGAGGAAAATGTCCAGGATGGAGGGGAGAGGGGCACCGATGATCCTTGCAGCTGTGTTCACTGTCCGCTGGAGGGTCTTGCGGTCTGCTGCAGTACAGTTCCCGTACCAGACAGTGATGCAGCTGGTCAGCACACTCTCAATGGTGCCCCTGTAGAAAGTGGTGAGGATGGGTGGAGGGAGACTTGCTCTTTTCAGCCGGCGGAGGAAGTGTAGGCGCTGTTGTGCCTTCTTGGAGAGTGACATGGTGTTGGTGGTCCAGGTGAGGTCCTCTGTGATGTGCACCCCCAGGAATTTAGTGCTGCTGACTCTCTCCACAGGCGAGCTGTCGATGGTCAGTGGGGGGTGATCAGCGGAGTTTCTCCTGAAGTCCATCACAACCTCCTTTGTCTTCTCCACATTGAGGGACAGGTTATTTGCACCACACCATTCAGCCAGCTGTGCCACTTCCTCTCTGTAGTGCGTTTCATCGTTGTTGCTGATGAGACCTACCACTGTTGTGTCATCAGCGAACTTGATGATGTGGTTGGAGCTGAACTTGGCAGTGCAGTCGTGGGTCAGCAGCGTGAAGAGCAGCGGGCTGAGCACACAGCCTTGTGGGGCACCTGTGCTCAGTGTGGTAGTGCTCGAGGTGTTGTGGCCGACACGGACTGACTGAGGTCTTCCGGTTAGAAAGTCCAGAATCCAATTACAGAGGGAATTGTTAAGGCCCAGTAGGTTTAGTTTATTTGTGAGCTGTTGTGGGATTATTGTGTTGAATGCTGAGCTGAAGTCAATGAACAGCATTCTAACATAAGAGTCTTTATTTTCTAGGTGGGTAAGAGCCAGGTGGAGGGTGGAGGAAATTGCATCGTCTGTGGAGCGGTTTGGACGGTATGCAAACTGGAGCGGATCGAGTGTGTTGGGGAGGCTGGTTTTGATGTTGTGCATGACTAACCTCTCAAAGCACTTCATTATGATTGGAGTCAGTGCTATGGGACGGTAGTCATTTAGACAGGACACAGGTGATTTCTTTGGTACCGGTATGATTGTTGTGGATTTGAGACATGTGGGGACGACTGCCTGGCTCAGCGAGGTGTTGAAGATATCTGTTAGGACATCTGTCAGCTGTACAGCACAGTCTTTCAGTACACGGCCAGGTATGTTGTCGGGACCCGCAGCCTTGCGTGGGTTAATCCTAGATAGGGTCTTCCTTACGTCGGCTGGAGACAGACAGAGCGCCTGGTCGTTGGGAGGTGTGGGCAGTTTTTGTGCAGGTGTGTCATTCTGCATTTCAAACCGTGAATAAAAGTGGTTGAGTGTATCTGGGAGGGATGTGTCATCATCACAGGCCTGTGGCGGGGGCTTGTAGTCTGTGATGGTCTGAATGGCTTGCCACAGACTCCGTGTGTCTCTGCTGTCTGTGAAGTGATTGTTGATTTTTTGAGCATATGACCATTTTGCATTTTTGATGCTGCGGGACAGATTGGCTCTTGCTGTTTTGAGGGCTGCTTTATCTCCTGATCTGAAAGCTTCATCTCTGGTCTTTAGCAGCCCACGAACCTCTGCTGTCATCCATGGTTTCTGGTTGGCGCGTGTGGTGATGGTCTTTGTGACTGTCACATCATCTGTGCACTTTTTGATGTAAGCAGTCACAGTTTCAGTGTACTCCTGTAGGTCTGTGTGGTTGTTGTAAGTGGCTGCCTCTTTAAACATGTTCCAGTCTGTGTCCTGGAAGCAGTCCTGCAGTGCAGAGGTAGCATTGTCTGGCCATACTGTGATCTGCTTTTGAACCGGTTTGGTGAGTTTGAGAAGTGGGCTATATGCTGGGATTAGCATAACAGAGATGTGGTCCGAGTACCCGAGGTGGGGGCGGGGTTCGGCTTTGTATGCGTTCTTAACTGTTGTGTAAACAAAGTCCAGTGTGTTGTTTCCCCTTGTTGCAAAGTTCACATGTTGGTAGAACTTTGGCAAAACTGTCTTTAAGTTTGCGTGGTTGAAGTCACCGGCTATGATGAAAAAGCCGTCGGGGTTATTTGTTTGTTGTTCGCTGATGGCGCTGTACAGTTCACGAAGCGCGTCCTTAGCGTTTGCACACGGAGGAATGTAAACCGCGACAATAACAATGGCCGTGAACTCCCGCGGCAGATAGAACGGTCGACACTTCACAACCATAAACTCCACCAGTGATGAACAGTGTTTAGATACTACCGCAGCATTGTTACACCATTTTTTGTTGACGTAAACACACAAGCCACCCCCGCGAGTCTTACCAGACAGTGATGAATCTCTATCCACTCGGTAGCAGGTTAGGCCATGCAGCTGAATGGCGGAGTCCGGGATGTTGTCGTTTAGCCATGTTTCAGTGAAAACAAACACACAACAATCCCTTGCCTCATGCTGTGTAGATCGACTGAGTTGAATTAAGTCCAGTTTGTTTTCCAGAGAGCGAACGTTTGAGAGCATGAGTGTTGGAAGAGCCGGTCTTGTGGGGTTAGCCCTCAGCCTAGCTCGTATACCTCCCGCTTGCGACGCCGCCTTGTGCGGGTAGCGTCAGTAGGCGAGGCCGCGGTCTCGAGGTCCGGCTCCAGCAGTAAACAAAGGCCTCGTAGCTTCTCAGTATCCGCCGGCGAAAGTTTGTGTTTGTATGTGTTGTCGATATCCAAAAGGCTTTGGCGATCATAGATGTATCCCGGAGTGATCTCCCGATGAATTAGCGGTAAATTGACAGTATTTGGAGACGAACAGACGACATTAAAAGACATAAAAGCACCGTCTTTGGGATCTGGAGAAGCCGCTGCGTCTGGTCGCGCCGCCATCTTGGATGCTTGGATGCTTGAAATGCTAGTCTATTTTCACTCCTTAAAATGAATGACAGTTGTGAAACTTTTACAAAGTTAACACTTCACAAAAGTCAATGAGTTCACAATGAATATAACTTCTCCAAAAGTTGATCCTCCCATTACGAGTTTTGGTAGCAATGACATCATTTTTTTTTTTTTTTTTTCCAATCAAATAAGCCAGACATGGTGTAAGTGGATACTTTACTAACTCTTAGCACAACTGAACAAACAGAAAAAAAAAAAAAAAAAAAAAAAATCAGTAGAAACATGGATAATGTCCTGACAGAAAATTACCAGTACCTTTTCTGTTAAAGGAATGGTTCACCCAAAAATGAAAATTCTGTCATAATTTACTCACTCTCATGTTCCCCCCCCCCCTCAAACCTGCATGATTTTCTTTGTTCTGAACACAAAAGAAGATATTCTGAAGAATGTTGGTAACCAAACAGTTGACAGTAGCCATTGACTTCCATAGTGTGGAAAAAAAATACAATGGAAGTCGATGGCTACCGTCAACTGTTTGACAGAATTTTCATTTTTGGGTGAACTATCCCTAATTTTACAGACTTTTCCTTCAAACAATGCATATGCATAATTCAAAATATTGGTTAAACTCCTGTGAAAAATACATACAGAAAATTCCTGTATATTAACATGGTATGTTGGGCCATATTTTTTTCAGGCTTTTGTCAGCGTATAGCACATATGATTTTATATTTTAGATGCATTACTGTTAAAATAATAGTAATAATAAACCATTTCAAACTAAAGACAGTCTTGTCTCATGTCAAATTCTTGATACTGTCAGCTGAGGATGATTTGAAGGAATTTTCTCATGTGAACCACTATTTGACAATAATAATATACAGCTGTGGGAAACCTCAGCACAGTGCCAAACCCAAGGCCTTGAACTTCTGTAAAGTAAACATGGGATTTTTCCCGATCAGGCAATGTAGCATTGAATATCTGGCAAACTTAATAAAACTCTGTTCACTTGTCTTTGAGTGGTTACAAACGCAAGTGTTTTCAAAGTGCATGTTAAAGAGATTTCAGAAGCGAATAAAGGTGAAAGACAGACAGACTATCGGTCGCCTTGGATTAGTTGTGTGATTAGTAGGTAGAGCTACATGGATGATTACATCAATTTTCTCATAATAAATGTAAAACTGAAAATCATTATCAGCTGTGGCATATCAAACCTAAAGGTTAAAGGCTTAAATGTGTCTGTGGCACAGTCATAAACACGGCTAAATTGCCAACATGTGTCTAATTAGATTCAGCACTGTTTAAGGAAAAATATCCTTTGATTATTCTTCAAAAAAAGAACAAAAAGCTGCTTTGGATGTTTGAACATTGCTCTAAGATCTTAACACCTTGGGAAGTTCACACAGGTAATAAAAAAATCTTTTAAAATGCATGCTATTAATAAAGTTTTTGTTCATATGCAATGTGAAAACACATAAGAATTTGTGTACGCACCATTCAAACCTGTTTGTTTTCTGGCCCAAAGATAGAAAAAACACACCACAAATAATAAATACTGTGGAACTGTTGCATTATAAATAAACTCTTTGCAATGACAAATTACTAGTCAGCACATTTTTTACCGGGCCACCACTTACCGCTAAAAGGGTAAACTGTTTACAGGAATAGCATTAAAATGGCACATCCTGTGCCTCTAGTTTAAATTGCTACATAACCGGTCTAGGGAAACTAGTTGTATTTCATCACTGTCTTTATTTTAAACCAGCTGACTGAAAATTAGTCTAGCGTGTTTATAGAAGTAAGGTCATGCACAAAATGATCGTCATTTGTCAGGATTTGCCAAAGCACACTAACAAGAAAGATATAATGGACTATGAAGAGATGCTGCACGTACAGCCCGTTACTGTAATTGTACTGGCCTCTCTCTTTGAAGACCACTGCTTCTCCATGAAGTCATGCATAATTTATATCTCTCCTAAGGAATTATGCTCCGGCAGATGCCATGAACGGATGGCTGTAGGGAAGACAGTAATGGCATCAGGTTGGGATCTTCATGGGAATTAAAAGCACAGGTGTAAAGTATTGGAGTAAATGTAACTAATTACTGTACTTGAGTATCTTTTCAGATACTTAGTTTTACTGTTTTACTGAGTATCAAAGATATTAGCAAATTTTACGCTCTACTTCACTACATTTTTTTAATCAGTATCTGTACTCTTTACTCCACTACATTTGAAATGAGTGTTGCAGTTACACAATACATTTTGCATGGCACCTAGCTTTTCTGCAGCAGTTTATTTCTGCTACAAAAGATGTGATATCGCCAACTACAGGGCACTGAAAGTACCGCATCTTGTGCATTTTGCCTTTACTCACCCAAATTTGTCAACAAGGCTACTTTACGTGAATGCAAGCTTAGCAAGTAGTTGTGAATCACAGGTGTTTTATATACTGTATAAGGACATGACTGCATCTGGCAATGAGGCCGAAACCAGCACATCCAGTGCAAGAAAATTTTGACTGTTTAATTTTATTTGTTTTATTTATTTATTTATTTATTTATTATTATTATTATTTTTTTTATTTTTTTTTGGCAATTTTGAGGTGTTCAGTTTTATTCTGGTTTTAGAAAGTAAACATGATTGCTCTCTTCATAAATCAGCTCTTTTTCTTGTTTGTGTTACATGTTCTCTGTGCCTTGTCTTGGACTTTTATGTCACTTCCTGTCTCCTGTGGTTTTTTGTATCTCAGTTTGTATCTTATCTTGTTCAGCTTGTTAGCCTGCTGTATATATACAGCCCTTGTGTTTCTTTAGTTCTTTGTGAGTTGGTGAATGCAGTGTTTGTCTGTTTGCCCGTCATTCTGTTGTTCAGTTTGGTTTTTGGCTTATTGATGGTTCTACCTTTTCCATGAAATACCTGCACATAGATCATGGCCTCTGCCTGTTTTCCCCAAATTCTTCACAACATTACAGTTTTTTGACTGGCTTGTCTCTTTGACTAGTGCATCTTTGAGCCTATATATTTAGTATAAGTAAAATACTTAAGTACTATTAAAATCAGATACTCTAAGACTTTTACTCAAGTTGTTTTAGAATTGGTGACTTGTAACTTGTAGTGGAGTAATTTTCACTGTATGGTTTCAGTACTTTTACTCAAGTATGGTTTTCAGGTACTCTTTACACCTCTGATTAAAAGCTGGTTTTGTTTCTCAGCCGGCTCCTATAAAACAGTGGTTCCCAATGTGTCTGAGGTATGTTTAATAGTCACAGGGGCGAAACTATGCTAAATGATAATGAACTGCAATTTGATAAATAGTCTTATTATAAAAGGAAGGAGAAAACGCTTCACATATCTATATTGCTACTGACATCAAAGATTGTGCAACCAGTTAAAGGAGGAAAAGGGGAATAAAGTTAACGTTAAAATAATACTTTATAGTTTATAATAATAATAATAATAATAATAATAATAATAATAATAATAATAACAACAACAACAACAACAACAACAATAATAATAATAATAATAATAATTATTATTATTTAATAATTTATAACATTGATTTAACACATTTATTGATTTTGAAATTGTTACTTCTTTATTTAATTTTCTAAAGATGGAAATGAGATTATAATTTTTATATTTTATCATAACAGGCCTAATTTTTACAGTAATAAAAACTAAATTTGTTTTTAAAGGTTTATCCATATAAATTATAGTGTATGTACTCACTATAATTTTAGATGCACTGTCAACATAATTCAACATAGTACAGTTTTATTAATTAATATTCTAAGTTCAAACTAGTTAGTAGCCTATTGCTGTCAACTCTGACAATGAGCTATATGAAAATGGTTATATGAAAATGGTTTGAGATATCAAAAAGTTTTTAAAAACTTTTCATTCATTTTTTGCAAAGTTTGGGCAAACGGCCTAGGACGAAAAAGTAAGTTTGAAACAACCTGGTCTCATGATGTTAGAGGCTTCTGTTTGGTTGCCCTTTTCCTGAAGATGTCTGAGCATGATGACTCTTGATGCACTGACTCCATCTTCAGTCCACTCCTTGTGAAGCTCTCCCAAGTGTTTGAATCGGCTTTGCTTGACAGTATTCTCAAGCTTGCGGTCATCCCTGTTGCTTGTGCAGCTTTTACTACCCAATTTCTTCCTTCCAGTCAACTTTGCATTTAATATGCTTTGATACAGCACTCTGTGAACAGCCACCCCTTTCAGTGGAGGGTGTCAATGATTGTCTTCTGGACCATTGTCAAGTCAGCAGTCTTCCTCATTATTGTGGTTTCAAAGAACAAGAGATACCCGGAATTTATACTGTAGGGATGGTCATTTAATGAAACTCAAATGTAAATATTCTAATATTTTGAGATACTGTATTTTTGACTTTCATGAGCTGTAAGCTCTAATCATCAAAATGAAAAAAAAAAGAAAAAAAAACTTTTGAAATATTTTATTTGACGTAATGAATCTAGAATACATGAAAGTTTCACTTTTTGAAATAAGTAAATAAAAAAGAACTTTTTCACAATATTCAATTTTTTATATATATATATATATATATATATATACAGGTGCATCTCAATAAATTAGAATGTCGTGGAAAAGTTAATTTATTTCAGCAATTCAACTCAAATTGTGAAACTCGTGTATTAAATAAATTCAATGCACACAGACTGAAGTAGTTTAAGTCTTTGGTTCTTTTAATTGTGATGATTTTGGCTCACATTTAACAAAAACCCACCAATTCACTATCTCAACAAATTAGAATATGGTGACATGCCAATCAGCTAATCAACTCAAAACACCTGCAAAGGTTTCCTGAGCCTTCAAAATTGTCACTAGGCTACACAATCATGGGGAAGACTGCTGATCTGACAGTTGTCCAGAAGACAATCATTGACACCCTTCACAAGGAGGGTAAGCCACAAACATTCATTGCCAAAGAAGCTGGCTGTTCACAGAGTGCTAACACAGAGTATCCAAGCATGTTAACAGAAAGTTGAGTGGAAGGAAAAAGTGTGGAAGAAAAAGATGAACAACCAACCGAGAGAACCGCAGATTATGAGGATTGTCAAGTAAAATCGATTCAAGAATTTGGGTGAACTTCACAAGGAATGGACTGAGGCTGGGGTCAAGGCATCAAGAGCCACCACACACAGACGTGTCAAGGAATTTGGCTACAGTTGTCGTATTCCTCTTGTTAAGCCACTCCTGAACCACAGACAACGTCAGAGGCGTCTTACCTGGGCTAAGGAGAAGAAGAACTGGACTGTTGCCCAGTGGTTCAAAGTCCTCTTTTCAGATGAGAGCAAGTTTTGTATTTCATTTGGAAACCAAGGTCCTAGAGTCTGGAGGAAGGGTGGAGAAGCTCATAGCCCAAGTTGCTTGAAGTCCAGTGTTAAGTTTCCACAGTCTGTGATGATTTGGGGTGCAATGTCATCTGCTGGTGTTGGTCCATTGTGTTTTTTGAAAACCAAAATCACTGCACTCATTTACCAAGAAATTTTGGAGCACTTCATGCTTTCTTCTGCTGACCAGCTTTTTAAAGATGCTGATTTCATTTTCCAGCAGGATTTGGCACCTGCCCACACTTCCAAAAGCACCAAAAGTTGGTTAAATGACCATGGTGTTGGTGTCCTTGACTGGCCAGCAAACTCACCAGACCTGAACCCCATAGAGAATCTATGGGGTATTGTCAAGAGGAAAATGAGAAACAAGAGATCAAAAAATGCAGATGAGCTGAAGGCCACTGTCAAAGAAACCTGGGCTTCCATACCACCTCAGCAGTGCCACAAACTGATCTCCATTCCACGCCGAATTGAGGCAGTAATTAAAGCAAAAGGAGCCCCTACCAAGTATTGAGTAAATATACAGTAAATGAACATACTTTCCAGAAGGCCAACAATTCACTAAAAATGTTTTTTTTTTTTTTTTGTCTTATGAAGTATTCTGATTTGTTGAGATTTGAATTGGTGGGTTTTTGTTAAATGTGAGCCAAAATCATCACAATTAAAAGAACCAAAGACTTAAACTACTTCAGTCTGTGTGCAATGAATTTATTTAATACACGAGTTTCACAATTTGAGTTGAATTACTGAAATAAATGAACTTTTCCACGACATTCTAATTTATTGAGATGCACCTGTGTGTGTGTGTGTATATATATATATATATATATGTATATATATATATATATATATATATTTTTATTTTTTATTTTTTTTATTTATTTTTTTTTTATGAATAATATCTTTTCTACACTGAAAAAAATATTGACTGTGTTTGTTTGGCACTTGAAGTCCGATGTAAAATCTGGCATCCAGTTGAGAAGCACTGCTGTAGACATCTATTTTACGGCAAATCAGGTCATCACTCTTTAAACTAATTAATCAAAATGTTATTTTTTAAGTATGTGGCAGTCTAGATGCGGTTGTTTTAAAAGCTAGCCTGCACTCATCCATCACTGGCCTTTCAACAACGAGTAGCTTGATTTCATTCCAGCGTCTTGCATGGATTACAGCTTTGACAGTCGTAGATTCATCTCTGAAAAGTTGGTGTAAACAATTAATTTTACAGGGCTTTGATTTTCTGGGACACCATGCTCTCATCTCGCATGGAACTAAAACTGGCGCTAACTGCTAAGTCCCCATACCCTGTCGACACATACCTTCATCAACAGCTTATTGACTCCATGGTCTCTTTACCCTGTAAAGGTTTGCAACCGTCCCAGTGATTGCAGAGGCACTCGATTTTGAAAGGCAGACGCACAGCTCAAGAACTGAGGATGTTTGGCCATAGAGCATTATTAATGGCTTGCTAAAAAGCAGATGTTGTTTATTTGGCTTTTACGACAGTCACGAATTGCAGAAATTCCTTATCTCCTCTTAAGTGTTTGGAGGAAAAATAGATCGCTAGTCCTCAGAATGGGATTAGTTTAATGCTTTCGATCTCTGTGTGGAGGTCACTGGATGGTCCCTTTTGGTGTTTTAAAGTTTTCCTGGTGTAATTTATGACTGGAGGAACATGACAGCAGGTCTGACTCATCTTCTCGTGTTACAAGTATGTCAGTGCCCAGACAGAGATTTTCAGTGGCTGGTCAGAACACAGTCAAACAGCGCAATCCAAATGAAAAAAGTCTGATTAGCCATCTGTCAGCCTGGCAGGCACCTTATAAAAAATATGAGCCTCTAATCTTATAATATGTTTTATTAAAAGAAATTAAAATTAGCTCTTGCTGCTATTGTAACAGTTCTGGGTCAGTGACAAATAACTAAGATACTGGTGTAATAGTTAATCATTTTGGTTTCATATGGTTTTGAAAAAAAAAATGTGTGTGTGTGTGTATAGTATATATATAAAACTCATTTTCATTCATAAACTAAAAACAAAAATGTTAATCATACACTTCATCTTCATTGTATGAAGTATGTATGGATGAAAAAAAAACAGTATAAAATATTTTTGAATCAATGAATAGATCTTGACAAAAAAAGTGTTGATCTGGTTACTGCTAATTAAGGCATAAAAAATGTGGTTGTTCAAACAGAAAAGAAAATAACATGAAATCTCTTTAATATTTTTAATGTATTTTTTTCCCTTGAAAGTAGTGCCATTGATACAATAAGATCAACATTTATCTTGTTTGTTTCTGTTTATTTCACCTAAGAAATTTGCAGAGAAACAAGAAAAAGCTGATACTCTAGCATACATCCCCATTTTCCATATCCTGGAATTTCTATAATTGTGTTTAATAGTGGAGTTTGTGGTGAAAAAAACATTACCCATGATGCTGCACAGAAAATTCCACCAATCAGCGAACAAATCGCACCAGATGAGTGATGAGCTCCGTCCTTCATATGTATGCATATTTTGCAATGAATTTAAAATATACTTTACATACAACCAATAACTTTTTTTTTGCTTTAAATCAAAGTTTGTAATGTTGTGATTCACCTCGTAGCTGGCTGGTTTGGTTCATGGCTTATAACCCTTTAACAAATACTTTTTAAAAATTCCCTGTGGGAAAAATGAATGTGAAAAAATACTTCCAGAACCAGCGCTGCAGGACCAAAGTAGTCAGACACTAATGCATTCTATTGTTTTCATACTTTCAACCTGGTCTCATGATGAAAATGTATCTCTGGGAACTTTTTTTGCAAGACGCGAAATATGTATCGCCATGTACATTTCGTGACATATTAGATGTGAAATGTCCATTGGGTGGCGCTAAAAGAGTGTTCGATTTTTTTTTTTCCCCAAGAACAGATGAACGTACATATGGTACGTTTTATGTTGGTTTTGCAGGTGTCACCGCAGTTCTGACTTGAAATGTTCGTTGAGTGGCGCTATAACTCTAATGCTCCGTGACGTTTTAAAATAACCAGGGGCATTTCCTCCGAGGAGGCAAGGGAGGCAGTGTCTCCTAAATATTGGATGAGAAAATAATAGATATTACAAAAATAAAACAGCGCAAATATGACTAAACATGATATTAAAAGTCTAAAAGTCACTCGTTTTTATTAAATAACACTGTCCAACAGCGACACCCACAGGTAAAGTTACTGCCTCCCTTCGGTCCAAAGACTTTCTACAGAGACCCTAAAGTGTGCCCTGTCTTTTCTGGAGGCTCATTGATGACTGGGGGGAGAGTCACATGAGAGGAGGCAATGTCTCCATCGAGCTACAGTTGGATATGATCGATTATGATTGGATGCGATTGGTTCGTGTGATAAATCCCGCGTCTTGTTTTCGTGCGGGCTCTCGGCTTGAATGAAGAAAATGATGACGTCTTTGAGTAATTATAAAGTACTCTCCTGCTTAGATATCACTGCTTTGTGTCACGTCAAAATGAAACATGAAATGACTTGAAAACGTGATGACTGTCAGTATTTAGTGAACATTCAGCTTGATGAAATGAAAGATGTATCTTCGTGCCTGTGACAATGTTTGTGACAGGGCTTTTATGACGATGACCCGAAAATAAGTTGAAATAAGTTGATAAGTTGAAAAAGAACAGCTGAACATCAGTTCACAAATAAAAAATGGAGTCTATTTACAAGCGCAAATAGGCCGCCTTGTTGGCAGAAGTTATTTGCACTTTTGACTGAACTCCGCCCACCAACGCGTGATTACAAAGCATTAAAGAAGACTGTCTTTCAATAATTGCTCTTGTGGCACAGATGGTGAAGTACGTGTTAAGTCGTTTTTGACGCGATCGACCGAGGTTCAACTCCACGTTTTGCCGAACTTTTTTCCCTACCTTTTCTAATCAGATATCACGTTGGAAAAGCACGTATTTTCAATAAGGAAATAATCTAAAAGTTGAACTTAAAGTATAGGGTAGGGTTAGGGGAGAGCAGGGCACAAAGTAACACTTTTTGACTTTCTCAAATTGTGTAAATCCACATGGGGTTCAGAGGATAATTTTTTATCCACAGTAATTTCACACTTGTCTAGTACAAATATGTCGCTTTGTTTCATATTCACAGTGTATACGTTTTTCTTTATTTGCCCTCAAAAATTGGAAGTGAAATGTTACAACATGCCCCGTAGGTGGGGTAAATTGTAACATCTGAGGGGCACATTGTAACATGACCATATGACAGCTTAAATTGTTATCTGATCTCATGAAAATAATATACAAGACAACTAAAATATTTTGTCAATAAAATAAAATAATTATTTATTTTAAATAAAATAATGGCCTTTTTTTAAGAATTAAAAATAATCCGATTTTTCAGTTTGACAATGAACACATTGCAACCAGGCTTGAGACGGCCCACATTAATGAGCCAAAATGCTTTACATGTCTTGAAATAATAATTTCTGAACATTAAACATTGACTGTCAGTCTTTATTCACCTGTTTCTCGTCGTTTCTCATTAAAATGTATTAAAGTAAATAGTGTGAATTACATCGCTAATGTCATAGAATAGCATGGCAGGGCACATTGTAACGCAGTGTTACAACATACCTCATCTGCGCAACTTATTGTCTTCTGCTAGTTATCAAAGCATTAAAAAATAATCTAAACTGATAATAACAGATTGGAGATTAAAATAATAGCAGATATGTCTAATTTTAAATGAGTAATAAAAAACTGAGATGAAAAATTTACTTAAACCAGAAATATAATTTTACTAATTTTACTATGGTAAAATAAATGTTCAGCGATATCTTCAAAAGACTTTTGAATTTTGGCGCACTTTTTTCTCTATATAATGTTCATATGGTAACGTCTCGGTTACGTATGTAACCCTCGTTCCCTGAAGGAGGGAACGGAGACGTCACGTCGGATGACCGACGAAATTGGGATCTCGCCAGAGAGACCAATCCACTTCGAGTGTAACTAAACAAGCCAATGGACATTGGCATGCGATTATTGCATCCAGCTGCCGCTGATCACAGCGTGAGCATAAGAGGCAGCTGATGCACCGCATCAATCATGCTTTCGCTGAGGAGCCGAGCCGGTGACCCAGCAGCTCAGCGGTGGTACAGCGACTGTGACGACGGGACGTGACGTCTCCGTTCCCTCCTTCAGGGAACGAGGGTTACATACATAACCGAGACGTTCCCCTTTCAGTCGGTCACTCCGAGTCACGTCGAATGACCGACGAAATTGGGATCCCTACCAAAGCGCCACAGGAGCTGCCCCTTCCAGTGCCCTAGGCCTCCTGATCCTTCCTATAAGGCAGACGATAGGACCAGGCTCTACACAGAGAAGGTCAACTACTGTTGTTCCTTGAGCAACCCAAACAGTAGGACTAGGATAACACTGGGAGTGTGCCCTTCCACTTGGAAGAGGCACACTGCGGAGTCATCTCCTCCCAGAGGGGGTTAAGTGACATTCAAACATGTGAAGTAACCCCGAAGGGCCCTATTGCACATGGAAGTCTCTGAGATGGCTCAGGCCGCATCATTAGAGATGGCAGAATGTGGTCTGCGAGGGGAAACACGGCTCTAATAAGCATACCGTGGAATACACATATGGGATCCCGGCAGGGTCTCTCATATGGGCACTAGCCTCGCACCAGATTTCAAGAATTCATTGGCTGAAGGCCTGGTGCCGGACGCCCCGGCGCGTCCGGACGCCGGAGTGCTGGAGGACTCAACAGGGTTTGCCTGGTTAAGGAACTCTCTGGAGAATTAGGCATAAGGACGCCGCAAGCCGACTCTGAGCCGGCCCTCTCAGTGCCACTACCCGTTTGAGGTGAGAACACAGGAGGAAACCGGTTCGACACGTAGGCTATAAAACCTAGCGAACGTGTTGGGAGTCGCCCAACCCGCAGCTCTACAGATGTCTGCTAGCGAGGCACCACGAGCCAGCGCCCAGGACGATGCGACACCCCTAGTGGAGTGAGCACGCAACCTGAGCGGGCAGGGCACACCTTGTGCTTCATAGGCCAAGGTGATGGCATCCACTATCCAGTGGGCCATCCTCTGCTTGGAGACAGCCTTCCCTTCTGCTGTCCTCCGAAACAGACAAAGAGCTGTTCTGAGGTCCTGAAGCTCTGAGTTCTATCCACGTACTGACGCAGTGCGCGTACAGGACAGAGCAAAGCTAGGGCTGGGTCTGCCTCCTCCAAGGGCAGCGCTTGCAGGCTCACTACCTGGTCCCTGAAGGGCGTGGTAGGAACCTTGGGCACATAGCCGGGCCGGGGCCTCAGTGTTGCACTGGAGTCAGCCGGCCCAAACTCAAGGCACGACTCGTCGACCGAAAATGCCTGTAGGTCCCCCACCCTCTTGATTGAGGCCAACGCAGTCAGGAGTAGGGTTTTCATAGAAAGAAACTTCAACTCGACTGACTGCAACGGCTCAAAGGGGGCAGTTTGTAGGGCTCTTAGCACCAATGCCAAATCCCAAGAGGGAAGGGAGGGAGGCCTCGGAGGATTTAACCTCCTGGCCCCCCTAAGAAACCTGACGACCAGATCGTGCTTCCCCACGACCTCCCCTCTATGGGGTCGTGGTAGGCAGAAATAGCAGCAACGTATACCTTAAGGGTGGAGGGGGACAGCCTACGCTCCAACCCTTGTTGCAAAAAGGAAAGCACGGCTCTGATCGGACATCTCCGGGGGTCCTCCTGGTAAGAGGAACACCATTGGACGAACAGGTTCCACTTCAGCGCATAGGCCTGTCTTGTGGACGGTGCTCGTGCTGAAGCGATAGTGAGCGCTACCTCCTGGGGCAGGTCACCTAGAACCTCCGCGTCCTGTCCAGGGACCACACATGAAGTTTCCACAAGTCTGGACGCGGGTGCCAGAGGGTGCCCCGTCCCTGAGAAAGCAGATCCTTCCTCAGAGGAATCGGCCAGGGAGGGGCTGTCGTGAGGAGCATGAGTTCTGGGAACCAGGTCCTGTTGGGCCAATATGGAGCCACTAACAGGACCTGCTCCTCGTCCTCCCTGATCTTGCACAGTGTCTGTGCTAGCAGGCTCACTGGGGGAAACGCATACTTGCGCAAGCCCTGGGGCCAGCTGTGTGCCAGTGCATCCATGCCGAGCGTTGCCTCGGACAGGGAGTAGAACCACTGGCAGTGGGTGGTTTCTAGAGATGCAAACAGGTCTACCTGAGCAACTCCGAACCGACTCCAAATCAGCTGGACCGCCTGGGGATGGAGTCTCCACTCCCCAGGAAGTGCCGCTCGAGACAGCTCGTCGGCCGCCTGATTGAACACTCCTGGGATGTGGATGGCACAAAGGGACCTCAGATGCTTCTGACTCCAGAGGAGGAGGTGGCGGGCGAGTTGCGACATGCGACGGGAGCGCAAACCGCCTTGCCGGTTGATATACGCAACGGTCGCAGTGTTGTCCGTACGGACCAGAACGTCCCTGCCCCGAAAGTGCCCTCTGAGGCGGCACAGGGCAAGGCGTACTGCCAGCAACTCGAGGCAATTGATATGCCAACGCAGAATGGGGCCAGTCCAATCCCCTGATACTGCGTGCCCGTTGTACGTGGCACCCCAGCCGGTGGCCGAGGCATCCGTGAATACCACAGCATGCCTGGATACCTGCTCCAGGGGCACTCCTGCCCGAAGGAACGAAGGATCTGACCACAGGCTGAAGGTCTTGCGGCCGGTGTAATCTGAACCCGGTGAGTACCGCGTTTCCACGCCCACCTCGGGATTCGGCCATGGAGCCAGTGCTGAAGCGGTCTCATATGGAGCAGACCGAGCGGAACTATGGCCGCAGCTGCAGCCATATGCCCCAGGAGCCTCTGAAAGAGTTTCAGTGGGACCGCTGTCCTGCCTGATAAAGTCTTGAGGCAGTTCAGCACCGACTGAGCACGTTCCTGGGTGAGGCGTGCTGTCTGGTTGACCGAATCCAACTCCATGCCGAGAAAAGAGATCCTCTGCGTTGGCACGAGTTTGCTCTTTTCCCAATTGACCCGCAGACCCAACTGGCTGAGGTGCCTGAGCACCAGGTCCTTGTGTGCGCACAACAGCTCTCGAGACTGTATGAGCAAGTATGAGCCAGTCGTCGAGGTAGTTGAGAATGCGCACACCCCGTTCTCTCAGGGGAACAAGGGCCGCCTCTGCGACTTTGGTAAAGACACGAGGCGAGAGGGACAGCCCGAAGGGTAGGACCTTGTACTGATATGCCCGACCGTCGAACGTGAATCGCAGGAATGGCCTGTGTTGCGGGAGAATCGAAACATGAAAGTACGCGTCCTTCAGGTCGATTGCTGCAAACCAATCTAGGGGACGGACGCATCCAAAAATGCATTTCTGCGTCAACATCTTGAACGACATCTTGTGAAGTGCACGGTTCAAAACTCACAGATCCAAGATCAGTCGTAACCCACCGCTTTTCTTGGGCACAATGAAGTAAGGGCTGTAAAACCCCGACCTCATATCGGCTGGAAGGGCCGGCTCTATTGCATCCTTCACCAGTAGGACTGCAATCTCTGCGAGCAAGACAGGGGCATCGATGGCTTTGACTGAAGTGAACCAGACGCCCCTGAGCTTGGGGGGACACCGGGCGAACTGAATCGCGTAGCCGAGTCTGATGGGCCGCAGGAGCCACCGAGACGGACTGGGGAGCGCTAACCAGGCTCCGAAAGACCGCACCAGCGGGACCAACGGGGCCACCGACGTGCCCGCGGTGGGGCAGCGAGGTGGAACACAGGGACCGGCCCCAGGGCTTGTGACGGCCTGGCCTGTGATGGCAGGGGGCGGGGTCTGGGTGTGTAGTGTAACACTCACCTGATTTCTCCTCGTGTGGGAGGAGACACAGGAACCTGGCTTGAGGCTTGTGACAGCCCGGCGTTTGACGACTTGAAGCGGGGACTGGAGTGCTACTGCCCTTATCTGGTTCCACGAATGGGCAGGAGGGGTGCTCTTGGGCAACCACCCGCTGCCTGCTGGCGAGAGAGGAGGAGGGAGGTGAACGCGTGATGCACGGCTCACCCCTCTCCTCCTCTTGAGACCCAGAGATTGAGGAAACCACTCTTTTACTGATGTTTTGGGTACCGCTGGCTGCTGGGCCAGCGGCGGAACAAAAACAAAATGAAACACAGGATTCTCCACCCGGCCCTCCACCAGGGGAGGGAGTGGTGCGGTCACCATCTCCCGACGAGCAGTCTCCTCCATCTCTGGGTCGCCCGTCTCAGGGCCTCTTGCACTTGCGGTTGCCGCCAGGTTTGGCGGGGGCCTGGACGGGCTGGGCGTCCTGCCTGCAACCGGCTCCACGACGCAGCCTGGTGGAAGGCTGCTGCGGCTGCGCAGGAGCGGGGGTGGCCGCAGGGGGGCACCCACGGCGACGAGCAGGCTGAGGGGCTGCAGCCAGAGTGGAAGCAGCAGGTTTCCTCCGGCACATGATGTGTTTGATCGCCTCAGTCTGCTTCTGGGCTGCCGAGAACTGCTGGGCAAAGCTCTCGACAGCGTCGCCGAAAAGGCCGGTCTGTGACACGGGAGAATTCAGGAACTGTACCTTCTCCTGCTCCTTCAAGTCAGCGAGACACAGCCAGAGATGGCGCTCCTGGACCACTAGTGTGGACATCGCACGACCCAGAGACTGTGCGGTCACCTTCGTCGCTCGAAGTGCGAGGTCTGTCGCAGCACGCAGCTCATGTAGAACCGCCAGGTCGTGACCACCCTCGTGCAGGTCTTTCAGGGCTTTGGCCTGGTGGACCTGCAGTAACGCCATAGAGTGGAGGGCAGAAGCCGCCTCCCCACAGGCTCTATAAGCACTGCCAGTTAGACCTGACGAATACTTACAGGCCCGTGAGGGGAGACACGGATCACCCCGCAGGGTGGAAGCGGCTGTTGGACACAGTTGCATGGCCACAGACCGTTCCACCGAGGGGATGCCCGCATACCCCAAAGCGGCCCCACCATCGAGGGTGGTGAGAGCGGAAGAACCACAAGATTTGTTTCGGGCAGTGAAAGGTGCCCTCAACGACCTTGTCAGCTCCTCATGCACTTCCGGAAAGAATGGCACCGGAGGGGGGCGCTGAGAACCAGCGCGACCCCCACCGAGAAACCACTCGTCCAGCCTCGAAGGATCGGGACGTGGTGGAGGATTCCACACGAGCCCGACATTCTCGGTGGCCCGGGAAAGCATAGCCGTCATCTCTGGGTCTGGCTCGGACAACGCTACCACACCCGAAGGGGGCAACGCAGCCGAGTCGTCATCCCCGGAGAGAGAGGGCCCGCCCTCCGATGCAGTGATCGACATCTGGTCATCAGAGGGGGCACCGAAGGAAACGCCTGGTGCACCCCGTCCAGCAGAGGGCCCAGCGCGCTCCTTCGGCAGCTCCACCGGCTGCGGAGTGCTTGAGGGGTGAGGAGCTCCACTTGGGGAAGCCCTCACCGTAATCCTCAAATCACCTCTGACTCCACCGGATCCAGCGGCGCGCATGCCGGATCGCGGCAGAGGCAGAGGGACTCCGCCATGTTTGACATAGCGGAGTCTAAGACACAACTCCGAGATGGTCATGTCCCTGCAAGAAGAACATGAACCATCCACGAAAGCCTCCTCAGCGTGCTGAATGCCCAGACACGTGAGGCAGCGATCGTGACCGTCCTGAGGCGCCAGGAAACGACCACACCCAGAAACGCACGGGTGATAAGACATCTTTAAAAAGACGCGATCACCCGTGTTACTCTTTTAGAGAAATTGCTTCTTTTACAGAAATGCTCTTTTTTTGTGCTGAAGCACGCAGGGGAGCTTGGCCACCGCACACTGTCAGCGGGAAGACGATCTTCCTCTCCCGGACACCGTGACCACCGCTGCTGCACCGTAACGCCCGCACTCGTTCACAGAACACTCTTCTTGGAAAGGAGAGCAGTAGCTTCAACCACTACCGCTAGGCTCCGAAGCAAAAGGATGATTGATGCGGTGCATCAGCTGCCTCTTATGCGCACGCTGTGATCAGCGGCAGCTGGATGCAATAATCGCATGCCAATGTCCATTGGCTCGTTTAGTTACACTCGAAGTGGATTGGTCTCTCTGGCGAGATCCCAATTTCGTCGGTCATCCGACATGACTCGGAGTGACCGACTGAAAGGGGAACTAGTAAGTACTGTAAATTTGGTTATGCTAGCATGTGTGGAAATATTTAAACCACGTGTGTTACAACTAACCCCACGTTACTTTGTGTCCGCGCTCCCCTACCCTTACGAAAAAGAAGTTTATTCAAGTGTGCTATTAGTATACTTCTTTTAAACTAAAAAATAGGAAAGTATACTTTTAGTCTACTTTTTATGTATTACCTCAGAAATGGGCTTTATGTACTTCTCAAAAATTTACTTAAAATGACATTTAAAAATCTAAATATATTTGAGCTATACTTGTGCTCCTAGAATCCGTGTTTTCATTGTTATATGGTAGAGGGCACTAGTACACGTCTTCTGTACAGAATTTCCAAAAAACACAAGTGAAGAAGAAACCAAAACAACAGATGCTTCCACATGTAATCTAACACGACCATCAGACATAAAACAGTATCAAAACTGTTTAACTTTATGGAATAAAATGTCAACCAATGAAGAGGTAATAATGACTGTCAAGCTTTGGGGTGTTGATCGGCTCCATCTACATTTTGATTATCATTCTGAATCCAATTCATAGTCTTTTTTCAGCCTTTTGTTCAAAATTGTGTTTATTTCTTTATTTTTTATTCATGAAACTTACCCACATTCAAGTGTTTATAAAAAGAATGCATGAAGCTAGAATAAAATGTTTCTGTTTACAAGCAGATTCAAGCGTTCTTTCTTTTGATGTTTTGTATGTTCAGATATTCATATAGCAAAATATATACAAATTAATACCTAATAGGGACACAGTAGTATACTTAAAGTAAGATGTAAAGTTCACTTAAAAAAAAAGTACGAGTATACTTTCAGTACAATACTACTAAACTAGTAGTTTACTGAGACTATACTTCAAAGTGTATTAAAAATGCTACTACAAGTATTTAATTAAAAAACTATCAGTATACCTATGTTCACTTTTAGTATAATTGTAGTACAAGCTAAAAACATTGATGTAAACTAGTTTACTACTGTTATACTTAAAGTATACTTAAAAGCATACTTTTATATACTAGAATGTGGGCCAATTTAGTCCCAAGGAGTATTGAAATAGTACACTTACAAGTATATTACTAGTACACTGATATTTGTATACTTACTACTAAGTATACTTAAAAATATACTTGAACTTTACTTAAGTATACTTAATAAAATAAACTTGAAGTATACTACTTTTTGGTAAGGGTAGGGAGGGATTTATTGTCCCAAAAAGTGACATCCATTTAATAATTTGAATTAAAATTATAATTTACACTCAATTTACGGTGACCGAGAGAGCTCATTGCACTGCAAATAGAAAAAAAAAACACTTTCAAATTAAGAAAACAGCTTCATCAATTTGACAACATGCGCTGCAAATGCTCACAACACAACCAAATAAAGAAACACACTGCAAATGCTCACAACACAAACAAATAAAGAAACTCGCTGCAAATAAAATTCTTTATTTGGTTGTGTTGTGAGCATTTGCAGTGCGTTTCTTTATTTGTTTGCCTTGTGAGCATTTGCAGCACCTGCTGTCAAAAAGATGATGTTTTTTTGATTTGCTGGTGCTTTTTCTATTTGCATGTATTTTCTGAAGTTGCAGCGCGTTGAGCTTTCTCGGCCACCGTAATGCATACTGTTTTATAATTTACTACAATACTGAGGTGCAGATAATTGCCACTATTTGCAATAAGTAGTATAAATAGCAGAAAATCCTGCTAACGTTAGATGTAAATAGAGTCTATAGCTATTTGTACTTAGTGTAAACATATATATATATATATATATATATATATATATAAAATATATAACTGTCTCTTCATTTTAAAACACCACCGCACACCACTGAAAATAACGTACCATCTGCACTACACATAAACCTACCCAATAGTATGAACAAAAGCGAATGTGACGTAAAATCACAATCGCAAGCATGCTGTTTTAACTTGTTTTTCGATCTCTCATCTTTCAGCTCTTTTATCGTGAGTCATGTTTTTGACGGGATTCATACCCAAGGATTCCGCATCCTAAGATCCATTTCTGTGCGGCTGAGCTACAGAACAAAGTTGTTACGGCCGGAAAGAGAAACATATGGAGCTGTAATCATAACTGTACGAAAACAATTACAAGTGCTCGCTGTTTTACCACCTCTAATGTTAATTTCTGTTGGAAACTGCAGTGATATGTACTTATTGGTACGTATTTTCCATCTTGCAAAAAAGTTCCCAGAGGTACGTTTTCATCATGAGACCAGGTATCATACTTTTCTGAAGGTAATGGCTGAAAAGTAGTTTGACCAATAGCATTCAGGCATTGTACATACTCAACCAGTCATTTTGTGTGAGAAGGTGGGATCTACAGTGGCCAAAGCAATGCAAATACACAAACATATAATGTTTGAGGACTGTAGAGCACATAAATAGGAAAACAAAGCCAAAACACGGGCGTTTTAGGCAATTTAGAAATCCCAGCCAGGAAATGTCCTGGAAAAAGAGGACATATGGTCACCATCTCATGAGCTGTGAACGAGCAACCATTGGCCAGTAAAACTGGATAACTATATTCCACAACTGGCACTTCACAAAAACATTAAATGATGGTTGCTAATGCAGTATAATTACCACTATTTTGTCGCTAAGCCTTAAATTTGCCATAGCTGAATTCCAACAACCCTTGGTAACCCTAGGCAACCCCACCATGGTATGGTGTGTCTCTGTTGCATAAACAAACTGTAAATGGAGGTTTGATCCAGAAATTCAGTAGAAGTGTTTCTGACCTGAAAGCACTTTAAACCTCAAAAAAACTTTCTCGGAAGAGCAGCTGCCTGAGATTTTATAGCGATAATTGTTTAGTTTAAGTGTTTATGTTGTGCGGCATGTGTGTGTATCGTACAAACAGCCATTGCGCAATGAAAAGTGTTTGTTGCTTCATTTGCTGTTTTCCTTGTTTCGGTTGTTTAGCTTTTCAGGCCTCTAAAGACATTAACTGGGCAATTAATTAAGCAAAAGATGAAAGCAAACCAGTCTATAGTGTGACAGCCAAAATGAATAGCCACGGGAAAAAAAGAAAGATCGCTTGGAAAAAAAGGGGCTTTCCCTTTTTCAAACATCAACTATCTCTTTCATAGATCCGTGAAATCAGATACAGGTATTACATGTTGAGCTCAAGCAGAGCAGAGAGGCTACTGGGGGGTGTTGGGAGGGTCAGGTCGCCCCGTCGAACACCCCCTCCTCCTGATTGGCCCACCTGAGTAAGAGAGCTTCCGAAGACATGAACCGAGCTACCTCTCGCTCTATCCATCTCATCGGCGTGGATCGGGTTCCTGACGCTTTGAAATCGAGGATGGGATCAAACGGCCCACAGCCACTTATGAGGACAGCTCAACTAGTACAATGACTGCTAATACGGGCTCGTTTGACTCGGCCTGAGACCAGACAGAGAACCAGGAGCCTGGCCATTGTGTAAAAACTGGCTCGGCCTTTCAGGATGCCATTGTGTGTGTAGAGGCAGGGATTTCGCTGTGGGATAGTATGTTTGGGGGTATCTTTTTTTTTTTTTGGTCCAGAAATATTTTATTTTATTTGAGTGTTTCTTCAGCTTTGGGAATTTTTTTTTTTGCTCTTATTTTCTTATTTGTGACCCTGGACCACAAAACCAGTCTTAAGTAGCGCGGGTATATTTGCAGCAATAGCCAAAAATACATTGTATGGTCAAAATGATCAATTTATCTTTTATGCCAAAAATAATTAGGATATTAAGTAAAGATCATGTTCCATGAAGATATTTTGTAAATTTCCTACCATAAATATATCAAAACTTAATTTTTGATTAGTAATATGCATTGCTAAGAACTTCATTTGGACAACTTTAAAGGCGATTTTCTCAATATTTTGATTTTTTTGCACTCTCAGATTCCAGATTTTCAAATAGTTGTATCTCAGCCAAATATTGTCCTATCCTAACAAACCATACATCAATGGAAAGCTTATTTAATCAGCTTTCAACCATTCATTTCATAAAAAAAAAAAAATAAAAAAAACCTTATGACTGGTTTTGTGGTCCAGGGTCACATCTGATATCTGATATTTTCACCACATCTCAAATTATGTATTGATATTTATGTTTAATAGCATTCTGTGGTGGAAATAAGATTTTAAACATGCTTATCATGTTTATTACATTTATCTTTATTATGTATAAAAACACAGTTGTATAATACATTTTTAAAATATTAAAAACTGGTTTTTTTAATGCAATAATATTAATATTTCAATGATATGTTCATACTTTTTGCATAGCTTGACAAAATAAATAGTTCAAAAATGAAGTTTTACTATAAAAACATGTTCATTTTTTAATAAAAACTAACAATTTATTATTAATTTCTAAAAATATATCTTAATAATATGTTCTTGTTTTGCATAGTGTGACAAAATAGTATATTTTATAAAAAAATATTAATGTATATATAATGTATTATATAATTGAACTGTTTGTTTACATGCTTTTGTTTAGATTATTTTTAAATGAATAATGTAATTGATATTTCAAGAATGGATTTTGATGGTTTTCTGGGTCAAATTAATTCAATAAAATCTTCAACAAAAACAACAACAACAAAAAAATATTTTTACAACATTTTTTAATGTGACTCTTATATAACTTCACGTAAGTTGAACTCTGTTTGTGTGAATAAAAATGAACCAATATATTGCCAGAAGTTTAAGAAACACTTGTCCATATTTTCATATTTCAGAAACATTTGTGGAAAATATGAAATATAATTTCGCCCTCCTATGGAAAGAAGATGACAAGATGTTTATTTGGCATTAGTAGGTGTTAGGCATCCTTTCTTTCTGTGCTTCTCCTCTCTTCAGGGCTCAGTTCAAACATACCTGAGACGTATTGTCTATAATCATTCACTGCATTTGTAAGCAGTATCATCTCCACCTTCACGATTAATTGAGTCTTGTCATGTCTAGTATGCATTATATTCTTGCAATGCTAACCTCTATTTTTAACCTCTTTTTAAATGTTTTTATCGTCTTTTAACCTTTAATCCCCTGCTAGTCCATGTCATTTTTAAATGACACGAAGAAAAACAGACAGAAACAAATGAAACCATTCACTTTATGCAGATTCACTATGTGAAATTTGCTACCATATTCCATTTTCTAGGTCAAAGGTCTTCATAAACAACTCAAAAACCTGATTTGGAGATGACGTTCACTTCAAAACAGTTGCTCTCACTCCAGTCATAACAACATTCTGTCTCTGTGTTTTTAGGAGACGTTGCTTTTCTTTTGCTCAAAGATGAGAGCCATATGAAGTCTATAAAACCAGTCGATGTACATTAGTTTTGCACCAGCAGTGTTTTCACCCACATCCTCACAAATCCACAAACAAACAGCCCCTCTTTCTCTGTCTGTTCTCGCTTGTGTTTCACCTGTTGAAAGTCGGGTTTGTTTAAAGCCATCTCCATGGTAGCAGAATTTGTTAGTAGCGAGCTTGTCACGCCATGTTTGTTGAGCCATGTGAGACTGTCATCTCAGCCCAACAAAGCTAGGATTTCCTAATGTTTTTCCTCAATTTTGGTACTTAGCGGTGCTTGCTCGGGCAAGCATGACTGTTAGTGTTGCTCATCATGAAATTCAGTGCGTATCTCGTCCCACGAACTGAACAAACCGTCATATTAAGACCAGACTTCCATGTATAGGTTAAAAAATCCCATAGACTTATATTTAGAGATCATAATATCAGAGAGACTTGAGGGTGTTTTGATTTTGTGTGATAAGAAACCAGCTAGCGCTACCAGCCACATAGCTACATGCTAAAAACAAAGCAACACAACAGCAATCACTCACGTTTTATTTATTAAATGTAAAAATCTAGTTTAACAATTAAAAATATATGAATTTCAAAGTGGGAATTAGCACATGGATGTGTTTTGTTGTTATTTTTCCATTGCGTTGTCACTGAAAGGAGCCTATAGCCAAATGCGCAACACAAAACACATGCCCACATATATGATATATGTCTCATAGCAGACTGACAGCAAGAAATGTGTAGCTTTCAACATGCTCTCATAACCCAGAAGATCTCTTTAAATATATTTGTCAAACGTAATTTGAAGGTCTAGTGACTCATGCGATTAAACATCAACCTGTTTGCGGTTTTAAGACTGGGTGGAAACTAACAATTCTTCTTTTCCGTTCAGTGGGCCGGAAAAATGTGACTTACTGTAAATGACGCTGAAGTGAATAACTGAATGCCGTTAAGACACATTTCATATTGAATTTGGCTGTCAGTCTGTTTGTTTAGGCGGCTTGTAGTCAGAGGATGTTTAGTGAGCACGTGTCAGGCCCTCTGGACATTCATAAGTCATCACTTTTTATTTGTTAGGGCAGCCCATGCAGGGCAGATGGTCACAACGCAGACTCGATCTGGAGGCCAAATGGTGAAACCAATACCTAACCAATTTTTTGTTGTTGTTGTTTATGTGATACTATACAGTATGTTGAACGTGAATAAGATGATTCAGTCCTTAGGAATTGGCTGCTGGCATTAAACACAGATCTTTCCGTCATAAGAAACTCAGAAGCTCATTTTTAATTTTGCTTAAATTAAGTTTGTTTAATTATCTTTTAATCATCAAAAAGATCAAATTTAGTTGTGTACCACGTTTTGTGTGAAATTCAAATGTTTCAACCTACAGTATGATGTTCCACAGTAAAACATAAAATAAAATAAAATAAAAAATAATTGAATTTTTTATTTATTTATTTGTTTATTTTTTTTATTTTTTTTTATTTTGATGCCCAGGAATGATTTAAAATCCTACATTTACGTGATTTGATTATTTTCTAGCAATAAACATTAAAAATATTTTCGAATTAAATAAACATATTTTTTAAACTTTTTTATTTTAATGAAAACAAATAAAACTATGCCATAATGAGGATTGTACTCAGTACAAGGGGTTTGAAAGTGTGACATCAATTTGCACTTTTTGATACACTATTTCCTATACATTAAAATAAATAAATAAATAAATAAATAAATAAAATTGTATAATCAGTTTTCTTACTAAAAACATTGGTAACAAAATTGACAAGTCTTTCTAAAGTACAGCAGAGAGTAAATAAGTAAATATATTTTCTTGTCAACATTGTTACTAATGTTATTTAGTGAGGACATTGATCAAACAAATATTATATTTGTTATAAATGTATTTTTTATCTTTAATGTTCTGTATAGGATACACTTTCAAACCCCTTGTATTGAGTGCAATCACCATTATTTTTATTAATAAATAAATTAAATTAATTCTAAAATAATTTAGATGTTTATTTCTTAAAGAAATCACACAAACATAGGATTTTAAACTGCAATAATTAAATGTCTCATTTTTTAAATGTTTTTCATTATAAATTAATTAAAAAATTTAATATATAGACTTTGACCTCTTGAGGTTGACAAAAAAAAAAACATTGTCTACTTGATATTTCTTCATCGAAGAGCATTGAAATTTACTTCTTTTTTTTTCCAAGAGTTTCATGTCATTTTATGAAAAATGCTCGTTTCTATCCAAGTGAACTTTACAGAAAGTACATATTTTGCCATTCCAGAACTGAAAAAGAATATACAAGAAAGGAAAAGAATAGAAAACAGAAGCATACCATTTCAAACATACGCTCTACTTCAATGCTTTCATCTGCTGCTCCCATCTGGCGATCATGTGGAACAACATCATCCTCAAGTGTGAAGTGTGTGTTTTTGTGTTTGTGCTGCTCTGTGACCCTGT
Organism: Spinibarbus caldwelli; assembly: GCA_039654775.1. NCBI lineage: Eukaryota > Metazoa > Chordata > Actinopteri > Cypriniformes > Cyprinidae > Spinibarbus > Spinibarbus caldwelli. Next base: position 22,960,068 of record CM077261.1, on the reverse strand, counting down.
GGTCAGTAGCATTTACAGCCTTACAGGAACCCCAAGAGAAAAACTCCCAAAAGAATAAGCTGCAAAACAACTTTTCCACCTCATTCTATTTGTAAAATGTGATATTTTTAAATGTAATACAGCTTTTTCGAATGGAAATATTTGATAGTCTGACTGTGTTAAGTGTCCAGGCACCTCGGTTCACCTTGTGCCCCCCGGTGTGGCGGGGTCTGTGAGTCTGGTGTCGGGGCAGAGGGTGCAGGTTTTGGAAACAGGAGCTCTCATTAATGCAGTAACAAAAGCGGTCCTGTTCCGCTCTGCCTGCGTATCTCAGAGGCAGGTGGATAGAATGTCTTGCTGCTTTGTTGTGCCTTTTGTGTGATCAGACAATGAGTATCTTTTGCCCCCCTCTCCAATCGAAGATGAATGAAAGGCTTTCTTTGAGCCAGAAATATGTCAGAGACATCAGGACTGTGTCAGCTTGAAAGTCTGGGCTGGTTTTTGCAACTCTGGGGAAGGTGAATGACTCTATTAGTCTGGCTGGAATGCTTTTTCACTCAAAAGATGAATGGATTATGGTGTAATTGCACACTAGAGGGCAGTAGACATGTTACGGTTACACTATTTTGTAAACCTTTTAGCACTACCCACATCTGAGTACAAATGCCATTGAATCTGATACTGTAATACATAGTATGTAAACATATACTGTATGTTTGTGCTTACTAAAGAGAGAGGACATTGATTTACAAAAAGTTAAGTCATATCTAAACCAGAATTTAAAAAAGAAAAGAAAGAAAGAAAGAAAGAAAGAAAGAAAGAAAGAAAGAAAGAAAATGGTGTTTGCAAAATACCAACTAGACCAAATAGCATATATTGCACTAAGTTTATAATTCATAGCATTTATCAGTTTTGTTTATTACTAGGTAATTATCACGTCTTGGCTTATTGGTCCATTTAAAATGTACATTTCAATATATATTTTTTTATCTTCTGTTTAGGCGCTTGCTGAATTAATGGAGAGTTACAAAATGGAATAAAAAAATACAAATAATTACTTTGTTCCCAAATATGTTTCTCAAATACTCTCCTTGACTTTCATTGGTCAGACCAAAACAGATGACCCCGCCATTGGTCAATGTTACATGTCAGGCTGCCCTTGTGAAAAAGGGCATACTTTTGCATACTTTTACAAGAATACTTATGGAAATGATACTTTAAAATAATATAATTAAGTGCATGTAATTTGCAATTAAATGTATTATAGTTTAAATTTATATTAAATTCAATTAAGAGTGCTGTTTTGACCCAGTTAAGTTCATAATTACTCTGTCTTTGAAATATGTTTAAAGTGTAGTGCTAATGTACTGACTTGTATGATAAACTAGTTATTTCATGTCTTTAAATGTATTTGGAATTAAACATTTGTAATGAAGTAATTTAGTACATTTAAAATACTAAATAACTTGTGATGTAATAATGAATAACACTACAATTAAAATTATAAGCAAGTATTTTGCATGTGCTTTAATGTTAGTCAGTGCATCAAAATAAGTGCAATTTTTTAAAGAACGACAAAAGTTTAATAAATTATTATGATGTAATTCCAAGTAAAACTTAATTTGGCATTATTACAATTTTGTGTATTTAAGTGTGTTACAAAATCTTTAAATAAGATTTAATTAACTTTTATTTTCATTAATATATTATCTTTTGTAAAAATATAAGGTAACACTTTATTTTAAGGTGTCCTTGTTACACGTTACATGTACTTACAATTATAATAACAATTAATTATGCATAATTACATGCAAGTAACCCTAAGCCAAACTCTAATCCTAACCCTAACCATAGAGTAAGTACATGTAGTTAATTAATATTACTCAGTACTTAAATGTGTAATTACACTGTAACAAGGACACCTTAAAATAAAGTGTAACCAAACCTTGAAGATTTTAAGTACACTACAAGTGCACATTCAGTATAATTAAGCACACTTCATTTCAGAAGGGCATTCTAACAAATAGATCACTGTTTTAATAATGCACAGAGCCACAATGTTTACAGTTTTGAAAGAGTCAACCAATAGTTGATTGGAACAGATGAATGTGTTTTCACATGAAAAAAATGACACACTTCACTTTTAATAAAACTGTAACTTTGACATTTGACTAGTACATAAGACCTTTCTTCACTTCATTAGAGTGAAGGAGTGTACTTCAGGAGTTAAACACAATGATGAAAACTTTTCACCACACACACACACACACACACACACACACAAATGTTGAAACCACATGTTTTCCCTGTAGGAGATGGTTTCCTTCTGTTTTCCACAGTAGAGCCAAACAGATGCCTGCCTTCTCCTCCTCATAAACATCTCAAATACTCAACTAAATTACTCCACCTTCTCAAGTCTTTTTTCATGCTTTAGTGTAAATCAATAAAAACTAAAAACCAGCATAGTGACACTGAGGGCATTGTAGATATTTAAAATGATTTCTTCCTGCTTAAAGACATTTAAACAACTATAAAAGCCATAAAGCTGATGAAACATCACATTAGTTATTTTATTTGACACACATGGTGCGCCTCAAAATTTCCATGGAGGATGCGATAATAATTCTCATAAAGTAAACGAGAAAATCTAACTACATTTTATATGTTTCCCAATACACTCATATCTCTAAACACACACACAAAATAATGGCTGGCACACACACACACACACACACACACACACACACACAATAATGCCTGTCTTGATTTAGTGTAGGGTATAAACCGTGTTATAATGTATTTCTTGAATGCTCAGAGCAGCGATTATTAACCTCTACACCAGCTCCCCTATGATTACTCTGAGGTGATCATAAAATCTATTTTTATAAGCCATAAGTAATATAAATGCCAATAATTACTTCCTAATTACTTCAGATTTGACAGGAAATTCAACTGGGTAATGAGTTTAATAGTGGAGTGGGGTTCAAAGGGAAGAGGAGCGAACAGAAGAGGAGCGAACAGAGGAGCGAACAGAAGAAACGAATAAGTGAGAAGAAATTTTACAAAAGAAGTGAGGAGAGAGGAAACTCTAGAAGAAGAGGAAGTGCAAAAAGAGGCTGAGAGCGGAGCATTCATGTGCTTGATTTAGCCAAGCACAAGATCAACATCCTGACGAACTTTCCTATGAAATTCATCAGGCTGATTTCTTTAGAAAGTCTAAACAGTGTGTCGGCATCAAAACACTGGTGTGTTTGTTTGAGAATCTGACCAGCCCAACATAGCAACACTGGCTCAGCTAATGACGTGAGTTTGGGGACATGGCTGTCTGTGTTTCTGACCAATTGAAAGCAGTGTGAAGTGTTTAGGAAACCTGTTTGGAAATAGTCAGAAATTACACTCTTCTCTTTCATTTGCAAGATGCAATGTCTAAATAACGTGAAATTACATTCCAAGTAAAATATGAATTGAACCTCAAAACCAGTCGTAAGCCACATGGGCATATTTGTAGCAATAGCCAAAAATAAATTGTATGGGTCAAAATTATTGATTTTTCTTTTATGCCACAAATCATTAGGATATTAATAAAGATCATGTTCCATGAAGATATTTTGTAAATTTCCTACTTTAAATATATCAAAACTTATTTTTTGATTAGTAATATGCATTGCTAAGGACTTAATTTGGACAACTTTAAAGGCGATTTTCTCAATATTTAGATTTTTTTGCACCGTCAGATTCCAGATCAATGGAAAGCTTATTTATTCAGCTTTCAGATTATCTATAAATCTCAATTTAAAAAAAAAAAAAAAACTGACCCTTATGACTGGTTTTGTGGTCCAGGGTCACATATCAGGAAATTATTTTAATCAGTCTGTTTTTAGAGCTATTTAAATGGCTAAATAAAATGTTTGCTTATAAACTTTCAGACTAAGAATTCAAAACCTTTAATAAACCTTTTCCAGATTACAGTCAATAGTCTAAATAAGCATGTAAATAAAACAGCAATAATCATAAATCATTTGCCAAAAAAAAGCTTTTAGTTAAATAAAGAAATAAATAAATGTTTGATATGAGCATGATTTTTTGTTTTTGTTTCTGCTCACCAAGGCTGCATTCATTAAAAAAAAAATACAAAAAAAATAAAAAAAATACAATAAAACAGTACCATTGTGAAATATTATTACAATTTAAATTAATTGTTTTCTACATGAATATATTGTAAAATGTAATTTATTTCTGTGATCAAAGCTGAATTTTAAGCATAATTACTCCAGTCTTCATCATCCTTCAGAAATCATTCTAATATGCTGATTTTCTGCTCAAGAATTTTTATTTATTTATTTATTTTTTTATGATTATCAATGTTGAAAACAGTTGTGCTATTTCATATTTTTGTGGAAACCTGAACATTTTTCACAATTCATGAATATTAAATAAATGGCTATTTCATTAATATTTGAAGTAATTTTTACAATGAAAAAGTATTTATTGTTGGTTTTGTTCAATTTAATGCATACTTGCTGAAAAAAAGAAAACTGTTAAATGATTAATAGATCAATAATGTCACCTCCAATTTATAAAAGAGATGATATTATTGATCCACAAAAATATAGACCAATATCAATAATCTGTGTTATTGCCAAAGTATTTGAAAAATTAATCTATAATCGGGTATCAAAGTATCTTGAAAATAATAATATTTTATCAACGTTTCAATCTGGATTTAGTTCGAATTATTCATAAAGCTGACTAATGATGTATATTCAGCATTAGATAGTGTTGACCTTAAAGGGACTATTTTTATCGATGCTAAGAAGGCCTTTGATCTAGTTGATCATTACCTATTATTAGATATTATTAGATATTATCATTTGTTTTTTCTCAAAATTCTTTATTGTGGTTTAATTCTTATTTACATAACAGAAAACAATGTGTGGTTGTCCAAGGGAAACAATCTGATTTATTTACTCAAGAAAGAGGGGTACCACAGGGCTCAATATTGGGTCCTCTTCTTTTTTTCTAATTTTATAAATGATCTTCCCTTAGTTCAGTATTTGATAATATATTATTCTTCATATCAATTAAGCCATTCTGCAAATTATTTTTTTCTTACTCCTTTAGTTAAGAAAGTGTTTGGGAAAAAGGCATTTAGGTATAAGGCTCCGGCAGACTGAAATAGTCTACCTTTAAATGTACGATCTTTGACTTAATTTTATATGTTCAAAAATGGTTTGTGTTCTTGTTTTGAAATTTCTTGTAATTGCTTTAGATGATATAGCTGTGTTTATATTTACATGTGCTAGGTAAAAATAAATAATATAAATATACTTATTAATAATTCATGTGTTAATATTGTAGTATGGGTAGTATGGTGTGTAGTTTTGTTGCTTTGATTGTTTGTTTTGTGTCATCATGATCCATCTCAATGTCAGACCTGTGTTTCCTGTGTCTTGTTGTTCCCTTCCTCTCGTGCTCTTTTTTGGTCTGTTTCCTTTCCTCGTCTTGTTCTCATTATTAGTTCATTTATCTCCAGCCGTGTTTGTTTAATTATCTAGTCTCCCCTTTTTAAGTCCTCTGCTTCCCTGCCTCTGTGTCTGCTGTTAATCGTCATTCTGATCATCATTCCTGTTCTCTGTGTTCTGTCGTATGCTCTTGTATTTCATTAAAGTTTTTGTTTGCTTCAACTCCTTGCTCCCCCGAGCAAACGTGACACTCAAGGGGTTTATCCCTAAGAATAAATTTTGTTTGTGTATATGTATGTGTATATATATATATTTTTTTTAATTTATTTTTTTATATATGTTTTGTTCTTTTTCATTTGCTAAATTGAGACACAACCCACCATGAATCTGCATCTGTGTCCAAAAACACAAGAACCGTGAATGATATATGCCTTTAGACATGACAGATTTAGAGCTGCCATAAATCACTGAATATCTGTGTCCTTTCTATAAGTTCACCTCAGCTCTCTTCTGTGTACTTCAACATGCTGCCATTGTATCCATCAGCTAATGGCCTGGCAAGGCCACCACAACAATAGTCTCTGCTTTCAAAGACAGTGTGACACAACAAAGGCTATTTTCCTCCCGTCTCTCCTCTCCGTTTCACTCTTTCTCATTCCACTCATTTTTCTCTGAGGTGTCAAACGGGTAAAGGGCTGCGAATCCCTGCTGACACTTTACTTTCCCTTTTGCGCTTTCATTCTGTTTTCAGTCACTGTTTTTCCTCTGCATCTCTCTCTCTCTGTATGTGTTGGCTTGAGTCTAATCAGAACAGGGTGTAAATTATTCAGGACAGTTTGTTGAATAAAGGCCTTTGATTGTCAATTTTATTGTCTAGCCTGCTGCATTATTGAAAACCCTGCCATAAGTTTCTATCGCCATGACGGAGTGTCACAAAGGTACGTGCCCTTACCCGACAAAGAAACCCCTTCGTTCACCCCAACATCTCTCTTCTGCTCTTTCACATTCTGTTCATGTGTGGCTAGTCGTCCAAGGTCACCCCCAGGAGGCTGCATGCGCAGACGTTTGCAGACAGGATGTGCTAATTTAATATCATGTTCCAAACCGTCTCCGAGCAGCTTTGATGGAAGAAAAGAGAAACGAAACCTTGACACCTAGCGTAGGTGGGAGACTGACTGTTTTAGTCTCCTACAAAGGCACCCTTTTTCTCACACGTTTTCACAAGAGAAACACTTCTCATTTGAAATACGCTGTAAAATATTCTTCTAAACCTATGGTAAAAACTGGCTGCTGAGGTTCAGATATATATGGTTGCTTTTAAGGCATGATAAAATGCAATTATGGTGATTGTATATTTTACAGTTAAAGAACGTACATTAAATAATATAATGTGATATAATTAACTACTTTTGTGTTTATCTATTTATATCCTCAAATATTTTTTTATAAATACATATTGATTTTTTAATTGTAATTTTGTTTATTTTATAAATATTTTGTGATAAAATATTTATAAATATATTAAGATATTCATCATATTAAATGAACTAATAACCATCATAATTATATGATAACCTAATGTTAATCAAAATTAGTTTTCCATGAACACTGGCTTATAAAAATATAGACAGCATGTTTCCCACACAAACACAAAACATTAACACAGGTGCTCCTTGGAAAGAAGTAAATCATAAAGTAAATCATTAATATTTAAGATTTGAGAGTAAAATTACATTTTGCATTTCAATTTTTCACTTTTTCCTATAGGGTTGCGGGAATGCTGGAGTATTTATTATAGAAATGATACATTTTTAAGCAATATAAGTGAATGTATTTAACTAATGTATTTAACTAAATGTAGTGTTAAGTGACACTTAATTGCATGTTAATTGCTATTAAATGAAACTTTGAATCAAATTAGCTAAAATTTAGTGATTGAGTAGTAGAAGTATATCTTTATATGTAATTTCATAATTGCTTCTGTTATGCTTTAAAGTGTCATTTTAGCGTTATTGAAATATTTATTAATAGTTTAAATTAGGTTTTTATCATGCATTTATAGTTTAATTTTTGTTAAGGTTTTAGTAAATTTGTTGTGTATTTTTGTCATTTTATTAGTTTATTCTTTATTTTATTTTATTTTTATTTATTTTTATTTTTTCTCTGTGTATATATCTGCGTTTTTATTCATTTTATTTCAGTTTTAGCTATTTTAGTATATGAAGTTAAACTAAATGAAAATGAATTTTTTTTCTTTGGCAACTATAGCTGAAATACAATAGGTTAAAGTTTTTTAAATTTTATATTTTATTTCAGCTATTGTTTATTTTAAGTAACAGTTATTTATGGTTTTATTACTGTCATGTACTCAAAGCCGTAGGCATTTCTTTAGCTTTTTTGGCAGGATTTACTGAAGCGAAGAGCATTCATGTGTTTGATTTATAGAGTGTGGGAGGTGAGCTTCTCATGTGTCGTCCGAGTGAGTAATTTATTTTTCAGCGTGTGGCCTTGCTTCATCCAACGTCATGTGACGGCGGTGAGGGAGGCCCATTCCATTAGCCCAGGGGTGTCAAACTCAGTTCCTGGAGGGCCGGAGTCGTGCACACTTTAGATGCAACCCTAATTAAACACACCTGATCCAACTAATCAAGTCCTTCAGGCTTAATTGAAAACTGCATAGTATGTGTGTTGGAGCAGGGTTGGAACTAAACTCTGCAGGGCTCCGGCCCTCCAGGAACTGAGTTTGACACCCCTGCATTAGCCGGAACTTTATTTGCAAATGAAATCCAATTACGGAGCGAGCTCTGATGAAAATGATGGAATGGTAATGACTTCTCATCATATTATAACCTCTTATATTTTCCTTAATTTGCATATGCACAGTATGTAAAAGCAGTCAAGTCGGGGATCCAAAGCTAAATCCTTCCCAACTGCTGTACAGACTGTTCTCTTGTAAAGAATTACCTCAATGTTTGTGCTGCTGCTGCTTTGTTCATCTTCTCCTAATGTGGATTTGCTCTTTATTAATATCAAAAAGATGGGCCGCTGTCAATGGAATTAAATCTTACCGCCAGCCAGGATTCATTTCAGAAAGCAGGTGAGAGAGAGCGACTAAAGTGAGGGGTGAAACCAGGTGAAGAGTTTTATAGCTAAGTGACCCGGATGCATGTTGTTGCTGATGAAACAGCGTTAGCATGTGTTTGTTTGTGCTCATGCATTCAGATTCACACTTCTAGACGTGTTGGGAGTTTACCTGAGGTGAAGCGACTCTCAAAACTGTCCTCTCTGATCACACAAGCAGCCGCTCTGAATAGATCTCTAACAGGAACAGCTTCTGAATACAGACGAGAACAGCCTCTCGCTGGAATACAGATCAAAACCGAGCGTTTTAAATGTGAATACACCGTAATGGTGGTAAAGCCAGAATCTTTTATCTTTGATCACTGTCTTTTTATTATTATTTGATTTAGCAAAACAATGATGCTTATTACAGGGACAATCCCACTGGAAAAATTGTGTTTAATTGCCTTGCCCAACTCAATCGTTTGCAATGATAGGCTTTTATGAAGCAACATAAAAATTTTGTAATAAATTACTATCAGTTAATCAAGATGGTTAGGTTTATATCCTGCACTGTGTGGTTTGGGTTCTGCTTGTCTAGATTAATGAACATTTTAATGTAAATATGAATATAGGAATATGTTTGTAATAATTCTCAGTGGCTTACTACCAATATCCATTTTATATTATGGTAGTTATTAATGGAAATACTCAACATAATCACCCAGAAATCACATTAGTTTGTGTTTTATTGAAATGTGGTGCTTTCAGAAAATGATATCGGATGTCAAACTAAATATCAACTGCATTGATTAATGTTAACATAAAAAATGAATAAAAATTAATTTGTGATTTGTATAAGTCATTATTTTCTAGCAACAAACACAAAATTAATATTGAAAATCACATGTAAATTATGTATGTGTGTGTGTGTGTATAAAGTAAATTAAAGTTTTGTTTTATCAGTATACAGTAACATCATATAGTAACAAGCTGTGAGAAAAATGGTTTGTTTAAAATATTGTGCTATAGTGAGTTCAATATTGTAACAGATTGTGCCAATTTTATGGCAGTTTTGCATGATTTTATCATATTATTATTATTATTAGTAGTAGTAGTAGTAGTAGTAGTAGTAGTAGTAGTATTTTATTTTATTTGTTTTTTATTTTATTTTATTTTATTTTATATAGTCAGGTAGGATTACATTCCCATTACTGTCTTTTGTTTTTATAAAGGTTTTTTTTTTAATAATAATAATACTTTAGATAACAGTTACTCTATCTGATATATCTAATAGTTCTTTCTCCAACTGACATGAGATGTATGCCTTAAAAGTCACAGGACAACAATTTGTGACTCTATCTATGATAACTGCCCCTTTACACAGTGTCTATTTACACTAAGTGCAGATAGCCTGTCATGTAACAGGAGTAGTGGTGTGGAGAGTACAGATAGTGCATTTGAATTTTAATGTGACCAATGTATTCCTATTGCATATCTGTTCAGAGAGGTGTTTATTTTAAATAATAATGAAGAAAATATAATATAAATAAAGTAAAAATAACTACAATTATTTACATATTTAAATAAATATAATAATAATTAGTAAAATAAAATAAGATAATTAAAATTAAATATGGATTACACGCTTAGTGCAAAGGAAAAGAAAGAGCCTCTGTCTATCATTTTTCATAGTATGGTATGCAGCAAAGGCGAATCATGAACAGAACTGCTGATATTGTGAATGGCATGTTGTTTGTCCGGTCTCATAACTAAAGCTGTTGTTGAAAGCAGCTAAAACTGTTGGGGGATTTCAGAGGATGAACTGAACTGCACACTCATCTATTGTGCTGTTCTCTATAAAAATAGTCACACTCCTTTACAGCATGTGACCTCTGGGAACATGTACAGGTCACACTGTAAACTTTTTTTTTTTTTTTTTTAAATACATCCTTACAATATACGTCCAGCATTAAAAAACATTCAAATCCTGGCACGCTTTCATTGTGCAAATTGATCAGGTCTATATCCCAGTGTAACTATTTCCAGTATAAAAAGTGTTTAATATTAGCATCCCCTTTTACAACCTCAAATTGACTGCTTACTGCATACTTACTATTACAATATACGGTAACACTTTAGTATAGGGACCAATTTTTGCTTATTAGTATGCCTATTATTATCATATTGGCTGTTTATTAGTGCATATAAAGCACATATTATTCATGACCATATTCTATGTCCCTAATCCTACCCAATAGTTAAACTTATCAACTACCTTACTAACTATTAATAAGCAGCAAATTAGGAGTTTATTGAGGCAAAAGTTGTTGATAGCGAGAACTGGACCTTAAAATAAAAGGTGTCTCAATATACATACTTACTTAAATAAAATAATAATAATAATAATAAATCTATTTTAAATATTTAATTTAATGCAGGATTTACATACTTCACTTAAAACTTTCAGTAGTTCAGTCAAATAATAAAAACATTTAAAAAATGTGTTAAAATTATATTTTAATTTTGAATTTGAAGATCAGGGTAAATTCGACTTATTTTGTCTTCTGGGAAACATGTATCTTCTTGCCTCTGAAGGGCAGTACTAAATGAAAAAAAAAATATGATATTTAGGCAAAATAAGAAAAATGTACACATCTCCATTCTGTTCAAAAGTTTTCACCCCCAGCTCTTAATGCATGTTTTTTTTTTTTCTTCCGGAGCATCAGTGAGCATTTGAACCTCCTGTAATAGTTGCATATGAATCCCTCAGTTGTCCTCAGTCCTCAGTGTGAAGAGATGGATCTCAAAATCATACAGTCACTGTTGGAAAGGGTTCAAATTCACAAAAATGCTGTAAACCCAAAGAATTTGTGGGACCTGAAGGGTTTTTCTGAAGAACAGCAGGCAGTTTAACTGTTCAGGACAAACAAGGGACTCATGAACAACTATCACTAAACAGAAAAACACAGCTGTGGATCATTCAGGTAACAATCCAGTATTAAGAATCAAGGGGATGTAAACTTTTGAACTGGGTCATTTTTATAAATTCAACTATTATTCTCTCTTGTGGACTATATGTAGACATCTTTTATGTGAAATATCTTATTCAGGTCAATACTAAATAAACAATAACATGCATTTTGTATGATTCCTCTTATTTTGGTAAAAAAAAAAATAAAAAATTTAAAAAATAACATTTTGTAGATTCTGCAAGGGGGATGTATTTATATATACTTTTTTGAGCAAGGATGCATTACATTCATCAAAACTGACAGTAAATACATATATAAATTTACAAAAGATTTCTATGCCAAATAAATGCTGTACTGTACACTCTATGCAAATTTTCTGTATGCATAAAAAACCTGGATGAGACCTGCGACATTTGCCAACATGTGCAGTATATCCCATTTCCAAGTTTCAAGAACTTTATTGTCATATGTACTAGGTACAATGAAATAGCAGAATGGAAACAGACAATAAGTTACAAAGACAATAGAACAGAAAGAACATACAATAAAGTACAAAACAATACAAATATAAAAATGCAATAAAATTACAAAATGACTGTTCCAGTGTTACAAATTATTTTTAAAAAACAACTTTATTAAATCTTAATTCATTATTTGACTGAACTGCTAAACGTTTTAAGTTTTAAGTTTTACATTAAATGAAACAATACAATCTGTTTATCTGAGCATAATGCATTTTTTACATTCGACAGTATATAAAAATAACACACTGGCCAGTATGCAGTGAGCAGCGCACTAGTATTCTATTCCAAACATAGCCTTAGTTTTTGTTTAATGTTCACTGCTTGTAAAAGGGGAAGCAAACAGTCTTCAGACGGCTTTGAAAGCATGAAGAGAGAAAACAGACCCTGGTGATTGAGGATGACTCACTTATTCACTCGCTGCAAGCTGAGCCGTGCATTTCACCTGGACTGCTCATTACATTCAGCCACCTGTTCATGTGACAAATCCTTACTGGAAGTGTTTCAGCATGACGTTTAATGGGTGTAATTAAGGCAATCTTTAATAGGCTTTCATTTAAGTATTTTTACTATCAGAGTGTAACAGAGATTCATTGTTGGTATTTCTCCAGATTCCTCTGAAATCACATTCACAGCCTGATGTGTGAGGCAGGACAGGTAGAAGTTGTAAGGATGAGTATGAAATCCTCATAGTACAGTATATGAATCACCTCTCACTGCTAGATAACATGGTGTTATTGTAACTGTGTGTATAAAAAAACGTCATTTTGTCAAAGCATAGTCTGCGTTATGCAACTCATACTAAAAAGTAAACAAAATATTAATTATATTGAGCGCTCTGCTCAGATTCATTTGACAGAAAGCTCTGAGACTGGTTTTACTCGATTTATCACAGCAGATTGCAATAATAATTGATTAATTACTCGTTTCCATGGCAACTGGACAAATTCCGCTTGTTATTTAATCACACAAGGAAGCACACATCTGCAAAAGTCAATGTAATTAAGGAGGAGAAAAGAAGCACAATGTGAGACGAAATGAATGTTCAGAAGTAATCCGTAGATAAGCAGAAGACAGGACGCTCTATTCCCATTTAAATAGCGGCACGGACAATGTGAGGAGATTATGTAAATGCTATTCAACTTGACTCTGGAATATTAATCACATTTAAATATTAGGTAGTTGTGAACAAGACAATTGAGTGTTTCAAAAGGTCTTTTCAAAGGTGCTGGAATACAGCCATTTACAGACTCCAAATCAGCACTTCTGGAAGTGTTATAATATCAGTACATAATGACAAAAACTGACAAAAATTTTATCAAATATAAAATTTATTAACAAATAATAATAAATGAACTCATTATGTCATGTTTTGTTATATTATGTTTATATATGCTTTCAGGTAAGTGATATTTTAATCATATATATCATTATAGTTTTCACATTTTTAATTTTAATATTTATAGCTATTAATATTTTGATTTTATTACATTTTATTTTTATTTTTTTATATTTGCATTCTAATTTTATTAATTATGTTGTGTTTTTGTCATTAAAAATGACATTTAGTTTATTTTGTTTTAATTATTTTAGTAGTTCAAGTTTATTCATTTCATTTCATTTCATTTAATGAATGCATTACCAAGTAATTAATTATAATTATAAGTATACTGTAATCGAATTACTTTTCTCTTAAAGAAAGAAAGAAAGAAAGAAAGAAAGAAAGAAAGAAAGAAAGAAATAGGGGGTTGCTTTTAATTTTTCTGCAATTTATTTCTAGTTGTAATTGCAATTGAATTAAATAGACTATAGAACAATTCTATATTGTCTTGAATTTAGCATCAAAATTTAATATGTAATGCTAAAATGTATGTTTTTAATGTAACCTTGTTCCTTTGAATACTTTTGTCAGTTCAAGAATAATTTCTGCAATTTTATATTATTTATTTGAAAAAATTAAATGAGCAGTTTCATGTCCATCCTTGTATTGTTCAACTGATTGAGGTTGATATAAAATTTAGAAAGTAATTAATGATAAGTATAATGCAATATTTTTTATAGAGAGTAATGAGTAATAATGTAATTACACTGTTCAAATGTAATTAGTTAACTAATTATTTTTTAGAGTAACATACCCAACAATGGTACACTCTAAAAAAAAAAATGCTGGGTTAAATATGGACAGAAGCAGCAAATGGGTGGTTTTGACCCAGCAGTTGGGTTAAATGTTTAGCCCAACCTTCTGGATAGTAACCCAACCGCTGGGTCAAAACAACCCAATTGCTGGTTCTGTCCATATTTTACCCAGCGCTGGGTTGTATTTAACCCAGCATTTTTAGAGTGTAATAACCGTGTTTCAATAACATTCTGAAAACATTTGGTCAATATTGTATTGTATTATTATCCCATTATTAGAGTCTACTCTGAGGCTTTATCATTAACTAAATTAATGAAATGTTCGTAAATAATTCATGAATCTCTTACACATTCTGTAGGAGGTGTGACCAACAAAATTTACAGTTGAATTTGAATGTGTGATTTCCTTCCCAGCATTGTACACAAATAGTGTTCATTACAGTACAGTATCTGTCCTACTGAGAAGCATGACACTTCTTCAAACAACACATAAACACAGAAACCCTCAGTCTGACAGTCCAGTTCATCTGAATGTATCAGCAGTGCTCAGATGCTACCAGCCAGACCACACATGTCTCCTGACAAAGCCCAGACATCTGGAGGAAAACATGAACATCATTCATCACAGTTACACCTCCACGACCGAGACTGAGATTATTGCTGTACTGATATCTCAGGGGTGCTGGTATTTGGAATAGCTCAAGATATCAATGAGTAAATCCCACATGTATTTTAATCAGTCCTGCTCAAGAGAGGAACTGCAGACGACAGCAAGAACATGCAGAGAATGAATAATCGAGTCACATGTGTCAGAGTCACATCAGAGTTTGTGATCATTGTTTCATTCACCAAAATGTAAAAAAATATGTGTTCAAGAAAGAATGTAATTGATAAGATGAAAAAATCTGATGTACATATATATGCAATAAGTTATGATGGGCCGTGATGTATTGTGAATGAAGATGTCATAATATTACATGGCCTCAAGTCTTTTATATATATATATATATATATATATATATATATATATATATATATATATATATATATATATATATATATATATAAAGGACACATTTTTCATTACAACATATTACCTCAACTTTTATGTCCCAGGGGTTGATTTGTATTAAAGCTAAGAGACTGAAACTTCTCTTTTTTGTAATATGAAGGTCACATTAAAACTGTTATGAAAACTTTTTATCTTTTCTATTTGCTTTTAGACTTTTACCCAGACCCAGATTTTAAGATTTCAATCTTTAAATAGGAAATTCTGTTATAAAAAATTATAATTACATTATGTGTGTGTATGTTGAATAAATGTAAATTACTTCAATAGCCTATGTTTACTTATTTATTAATTAATTTTTTAATAATTTATACTTTTTTTACACAAAATTATGACTAATAATGTTTCCTCTAATAAAGTTTTATTCAAAGTTAGTATATTTGTTTACTAAAGCTACAAACGTTTCAATAAGAGCTTGCCCAATTATGATGTCAAAATATTATTTGTGTGTTTAGTATGCATAAAATGTTAGCTGAGCCTTAACAAGACAAAGAAGATGGCCATTTATTTGCGAAAACGTATACAATGTAATTTCCATGTTATTTTGTAGAACAAATTAAGTGTCATGCTTTCGCTATATATAGCCTCTGATACTATGTAAACTAATATAATAGCCATGTATAGGTGTTAAAAGTCTTATTTCCCAAATAATGACAAGCTCTACTGTACTTTTTTCCCCCCTGGAAGCAGTACATTCCCTTCAAAATAAAAGTCCTTCAGGAATTCAATATATTCAATTACTAATATTTGCCCAACACAAAAAATAAAATAAATATAAGTCAATAGAACATAATAAGCTCTTAATTTCAGTACAATTAGCTCTTCATACATTTCACTATTATACTAACTATACATTTCAGTGTTATACTGCATTGTGGTCTATCTTTTAGTATGGTTTGTATAGCAGAATAATGAACTACTGTTGTTTTTATTGTGCTTAATAAATATAATTTGATTTGATTATACTAATACTATTTATTATGGCTTTCTGGAATAAACACTTTGATTGTGAATGGTCAAATAAATCCTCAGTCAAATATTTCTAATTAATGACTGTTATCTAGGCAGAACTTTATAAGCTCAATGTTACTGAACACTTGTGGACAAGTCTCTTTCTGCTTATAAAATAATTAAAACACAAATCAGTATTTATTGTCAATTTACTGATTTATTTGGTAAATAGCATCTTCAGAGTCATCCGATTTTGTGATAACAACTGACTGATTGTACATGATCTTGTACTTGATTTTCGTTGTAAAGCTTTAATTGATTGATTCGCTCTCTAATTTGTATTCAGTGAGTCAGTCACTTTCTTGAAGGAAAGAGGTCAGGTCATGTGCTGTAATTAAACCGGACGCTGTCGTTCACTCTGATCCCTCCTTTTAGTTTAAGCGACTGATATCTGATGGCGATGATCCCTTCATCCCAAATCAAAATCCCAACAAGGCTGCAGTATCACACAGTTCACTCCAAGGACCATTACTAATGATTCAAATCAAATACAAATTCAAACATAATTTAATGTTAATTAATCAGGTCTAGTACTCATCAGGCTCCGATAATGGACATGAAGAGCTTGGAGAATGTCATGTTATCATGTATCATGCTTACAGGAGAACACATTCATCAACGTCTCATGAGATCCCAGGCCTATTGATCTTGTTTGTTCCTGCACTGAAAGTGATTGCAAATTAGACCATCTTTACCGAGTTCTAATTAATTAGTATCCTCGTTAAGCAGCCCACATGTTGTCATGACATTCTTCCTCTCACAGGAAGCTCTGAACTACACAAACGTTTCATCTGTGATTAAAAGCAGCTGTGGCCTGCTGGTTAGCGTGTGTTTTCCAACATGTGTCAAGATGAGCTGCTGTTGCGATTGATGTGAGTTTGAGTATGGATTTTATCTTTCCCACCTCTTCTTCATGACATTTTCCCTGCTTTATCTTTCATACCTGGGAACTTGTTGCCTTTTGGAGAAATTTGCTGTTCTGACACTGAAATACCCTAGTGAAAAAAAAGTATACTTTATTGTATTTGTAATCTATTCCCTGTTTTACATATTACACAATAATGTATTACACAATAGTACAATGCAAATATACTAACAAATTTTTTTACTATTTTTAAATATATAAAAAGTATATTAGCATCATGCTTTCACAATACAACTTTTAACACACTTTAAAACAATTGTAATTTAGTATATTTTCTAAAAATATATTTTACATTTTTAAAGTTCTGTTTATTTTTTATAAGTATATTTATTTGCACTTTACTTAAATATATTTTATGAATATTTTTTAACTGTGTGCTGAAAATGATCATTGTAACAATGCATTGAAAGTATACTTTCAAAGTACATTATTAAATAACCTGAAGTTGTATATTTTAAGTCACATTTTTGAGTAAATTTTAAGTTTACTTCTTCAAAATATATAATTTTTTTTTCAGTATACATAAATCTTTCATATTAAGCCTACATTAAGCTTTTTTGATGTAATAACTTTTACTTATGACAAAATATATATTTTTAGTGTGTTTACTAAAACGATTCAAAAACCGCGGCCATTTTCTAGTCAGTCGCGTGACGTCAGCCCGTCTCAGCTTCACTCAAAAGAGTCACGAAAAGAAAAAGGTAAGCATTTCAAGCTTCTTTATTCCTATTTAAAGCACTTTTGAAGGTTTATGATTTATTTTCGCATCTTATTATTTGAAGATTAACCAGCTCAGCAATGCTAATGTATTAGCTAGCAAAGAGGAACTAACACGCCATTAACTTACATCAAAGTTATCAACGGCAAGTATTAAATATGCAGTGTTTTACACCACAGTTTGTCAGTGGGAAAATAAAAAAATATTGTTTGTGCTTTTCTTTCTAACACTTTGTGTTAATCGTTATTAATGATCTGCTTCATCAGTTTCATCTAGCACATCCGTGTGATGCTAATTAAGTTTACTAATGCAGCCGAAGCCCCGGTAACGTTAAACAAAGCGGCTCGAGGAGCATTTATGATGGCTGTTTTGCTAACGTTATTTACCATTTCAGACTGATATTTGCTCCTCACGTTTTTTTATTTGAAGCTCATAATTGCATATGTTTTTGAAATCAATCTTCAGAGCAAAGGCAGCGTGGAGTGCTGGGATGTCAAAGTTAACAAGATGGCTGCAATACTACAGGCCTAAAGTGAAGTAACGCTAGAATTCACATTGATTTAACTGATGGGTTTTTAGTGTTATGCGAGATAAAAATCATCACTTTCTGAAAGGTTTTTTAAGTACAGGTGCATCTCAATAAATTAGAATGTCGTGGAAAAGTTAATTTATTTCAGTAATTCAACTCAAATTGTGAAACTCGTGTATTAAATAAATTCAATGCACACAGACTGAAGTAGTTTAAGTCTTTGGTTCTTTTAACTATGATGATTTTGGCTCACATTTAACAAAAACCCACCAATTCACTATCTCAATAAATTAGAATATGGTGACATGCCAATCAGCTAATCAACTCAAAACACCTGCAAAGGTTTCCTGAGGCTTCAAAATGGTCTCTCAGTTTGGTTCACTAGGCTACACAATCATGGGGAAGACTGCTGATCTGACAGTTGTCCAGAAGACAATCATTGACACCCTTCACAAGGAGGGTAAGCCACAAACATTCATTGCCAAAGAAGCTGGCTGTTCACAGAGTGCAGTATCCAAGCATGTTAACAGAAAGTTGAGTGGAAGGAAAAAGAATCTGTGTGAACTTCACAAGGAATGGACTGAGGCTGGGGTTAAGGCATCAAGAGCCACCACACACAGACGTGTCAAGGAATTTGGCTACAGTTGTCGTATTCCTCTTGTTAAGCCACTCCTGAACCACAGACAACGTCAGAGGCGTCTTACCTGGGCTAAGGAGAAGAAGAACTGGACTGTTGCCCAGTGGTCCAAAGTCCTCTTTTCAGATGAGAGCAAGTTTTGTATTTCATTTGGAAACCAAGGTCCTAGAGTCTGGAGGAAGAGTGGAGAAGCTCATAGCCCAAGTTGCTTGAAGTCCAGTGTTAAGTTTCCACAGTCTGTGATGATTTGGGGTGCAATGTCATCTGCTGGTGTTGGTCCATTGTGTTTTTTGAAAACCAAAGTCACTGCACCCGTTTACCAAGAAATTTTGGAGCACTTCATGCTTTCTTCTGCTGACCAGCTTTTTAAAGATGCTGATTTCATTTTCCAGCAGGATTTGGCACCTGCCCACACTGCCAAAAGCACCAAAAGTTGGTTAAATGACCATGGTGTTGGTGTGCTTGACTGGCCAGCAAACTCACCAGACCTGAACCCCATAGAGAATCTATGGGGTATTGTCAAGAGGAAAATGAGAAACAAGAGACCAAAAAATGCAGATGAGCTGAAGGCCACTGTCAAAGAAACCTGGGCTTCCATACCACCTCAGCAGTGCCACAAACTGATCACCTCCATGCCACGGCGAATTGAGGCAGTAATTAAAGCAAAAGGAGCCCGTACCAAGTATTGAGTACATATACAGTAAATGAACATACTTTCCAGAAGGCCAACAATTCACTAAAAATGTTTTTTTTTTTATTGGTCTTATGAAGTATTCTAATTTGTTGAGATAGTGAATTGGTGGGTTTTTGTTCAATTTGAGCCAAACTCATCACAATTAAAAGAACCAAAGACTTAAACTACTTCAGTCTGTGTGCATTGAATTTATTTAATACACGAGTTTCACAATTTGAGTTGAATTACTGAAATAAATGAACTTTTCCACGACATTCTAATTTATTGAGATGCACCTGTATATTTCTTAATTTTTTGGATGAATTGCTATTTTTGCAAATGTAGCAGCACAAATGGGTCTTCTGAAGCAGAACAATATTTTAGACTGAAATTTAAATCTATACATTGATCAACTCATGCATACACAGCCCATACAAATACTGGTTCTTTCACACCACATGAAGGACATCATGATATCCAAGGATCAGTGATATTTGATGTAATGTAGTGTGCCACCATTTTTGATTCAGACTGTATTGGCAGAGTGAATAACATATTAAATTTCAGTTTGCCGTTGATTCAGAGTCATTATGCTTCAGAAGAACACGATTTGGGTTTTGAAAGTTCTAGTTATAGTAGGCTTTCTTAATATGGATTACAAAAATTTGCTTTGCTGCATTTCTCAAATCGTCCTTAATATTTGCAAAGAAGTATGTGCATTTCTCAAACAATTCATACAAACTGCACCACACAATGGATTTCCTGAAAAAGCTTGTAATTTACTCAAAATCTTTAGTTAATCTCTCTAAATTAAGTATTTATGTCAATGAACATATCAGTGCCATCAGAATGAAACATCCTTGTGTCATTGTTCACAAACAAGATAGTCACAATGCTTAGTCATGTTGTCAGTATAACACTACACTCTGTTAGTATTACCTGATGTAAACTATGGCAACAGTTTGGATGACAGTTACTGTACTGAAATGCAGAAGGCTGCGCTTCTTATGTATGCCATATATCCTTTCAAAAGTACAAATTTACACATTATTGTATGTGGGATATTGATTGAAAGAGACTGTTTCGAAATGTTTGAGCTATTGAGGATATGGTCAATCTCTCAATATTTAGCTGGACCCTTCAGCCATTGTAAGGCCATGATTGACAACATGGTCCACAATAGTTTCATCTGATATGCATCTCTGTCCTTGGCCTCTTCTGCTTTTTCCCCTGTTTTGTGTCTGTACCCTTCCATCACGCATCCTTACTCCTCTTCTTTCTCTCGGCTGTTGATCCTGATGGTTTTCTGAATGTTCATCCATTGTCAGAATTTGTAACTCTTGTGTTGTCCTCTGCTTATATGCTTTCCAATTGAAGGTTCATGAGATGCACCTCTGAGCTATTTCAGAGAACTGGTATATCATTGGTTGATCTATATTCTCTTCATTAGTGAAAGTCAAGATTCACCTGCACAATTCATGGCAAATTTACAAAATGTCTTATAGAAATGTGTAGAAAATATGTTTGACAGTTTATGACAACTAGATCAACCATTTTGCATTTAAGGACTTATACGATGAACTAAAGACTAGATGTTTTGAGGGAAAAGACTATAGCACAGAGAACGTCTCGGTTACGTATGTAACCCTCGTTCCCTGAAGGAGGGAACGGAGACGTCACGTCGGATGACCGACGAAATTGGGATCTCGCCAGAGAGACCAATCCACTTCGAGTGTAACTAAACGAGCCAATGGACATTGGCATGCGATTATTGCATCCAGCTGCCGCTGATCACAGCGTGAGCATAAGAGGCAGCTGATGCACCGCATCAATTATGTTTTCGCTGAGGAGCCGAGCCGGCGACCCGGCAGCTCAGCGGTGGTACAGCGACTGTGGCGACGGGACGTGACGTCTCCGTTCCCTCCTTCAGGGAACGAGGGTTACATACGTAACCGAGACGTTCCCCTTTCAGTCGGTCACTCCGAGTCACGTCGGATGACCGACAAAATTGGGATCCCTACCAAAGCGCCACAGGAGCTGCCCCTTCCAGTGCCCTGTGTAGGGCTCCTGACCCTTCCTATAAGGCAGACAATAGGACCGGGCTCTACACAGAGAAGGTCAACTACTGGTGTTCCTTGAGCAACCCAAACAGTAGGACTAGGATAACACTGGGAAGCGTGCCCTTCCACTTGGAAGAGGCACACTGCGGAGTCACCTCCTCCCAGAGGGGGTTAAGTGACATTCAAACATGTGAAGTAACCCCGAAGGGCCCTATTGCACATGGAAGTCTCTGAGATGGCTCAGGCTGCATCTTTAGAGATGGCAGAACGTGGTCCGCCAGGGGAAACATGGCTCTAATAAGAATACCGTGGAATACACATATGGGATCCCGACAGGGTCTCTCATATGGGCACTAGCCTCGCACCAGATTTCAAGAATTCATTGGCTGAAGGCCTGGCGCCGGACGCCCCGCCACGTCCGGACGCCGGAGTGCTGGAGGACTCAACAGGGTTTGCCTGGTTAAGGAACTCTCTGGAGAATTAGGCGTAAGGACGCCGCAAGCCGACTCTGAGCCGGCCCTCTCAGTGCCACTACCCGTTTGAGGTGAGAACACAGGAGGAAACCGGTTCGACACGTAGGCTATAAAACCTAGCGAACGTGTTGGGAGTCGCCCAACCCGCAGCTCTACAGATGTCTGCTAGCGAGGCACCACGAGCCAGCGCCCAGGACGATGCGACACCCCTAGTGGAGTGAGCACGCAACCTGAGCAGGCAGGGCACACCTTGTGCTTCGTAGGCCAAGGTGATGGCATCCACTATCCAGTGGGCCATCCTCTGCTTGGAGACAGCCTTCCCCTTCTGCTGTCCTCCGTAACAGACAAAGAGCTGTTCTGAGGTCCTGAAGCTCTGAGTTCTATCCACGTACTGACGCAGTGCGCGTACAGGACAGAGCAAAGCTAGGGCTGGGTCTGCCTCCTCCAGGGGCAGCGCTTGCAGGCTCACTACCTGGTCCCTGAAGGGCGTGGTAGGAACCTTGGGCACATAGCCGGGCCGGGGCCTCAGTGTTGCACTGGAGTCAGCCGGCCCAAACTCAAGGCACGACTCGTCGACCGAAAATGCCTGCAGGTCCCCCACCCTCTTGATTGAGGCCAATGCAGTCAGGAGTAGGGTTTTCATAGAAAGAAACTTCAACTCGACTGACTGCAATGGCTCAAAGGGGGCAGTTTGTAGGGCTCTTAGCACCAAAGCCAAATCCCAAGAGGGAAGGGAGGGAGGCCTCGGAGGATTTAACCTCCTGGCCCCCCTAAGAAACCTGACGACCAGATCGTGCTTCCCCACCGACCTCCCCTCTATGGGGTCGTGGTGGGCAGAAATAGCAGCAACATATACCTTAAGGGTGGAGGGGGACAGCCTACGCTCCAACCCTTGTTGCAAAAAGGAAAGCACGGCTCTGATCGAACATCTCCGGGGGTCCTCCTGGTAAGAGGAACACCATTCGACGAACAGGTTCCACTTCAGCGCATAGGCCCGTCTTATGGACGGTGCTCGTGCTGAAGCGATAGTGAGCGCTACCTCCTGGGGCAGGTCACCTAGAACCTCCGCGTCCCGTCCAGGGACCACACATGAAGTTTCCACAAGTCTGGACGCGGGTGCCAGAGGGTGCCCCGTCTCTGAGAAAGCAGATCCTTCCTCAGAGGAATCGGCCAGGGAGGGGCTGTCGCGAGGAGCATGAGTTCCGGGAACCAGGTCCTGTTGGGCCAATATGGAGCCACTAACAGGACCTGCTCCTCGTCCTCCCTGATCTTGCACAATGTCTGTGCTAGCAGGCTCACTGGGGGAAACGCATACTTGCGCAAGCCCTGGGGCCAGCTGTGTGCCAGTGCATCAGTGCCGAGCGTTGCCTCGGACAGGGAGTAGAACCACTGGCAGTGGGTGGTTTCTGGAGATGCAAACAGGTCTACCTGAGCAACTCCGAACCGACTCCAAATCAGCTGGACCGCCTGGGGATGGAGTCTCCACTCCCCAGGAAGTGCCGCTCGAGACAGCTCGTCGGCCGCCTGATTGAACACTCCTGGGATGTGGATGGCACGAAGGGACCTCAGATGCTTCTGACTCCAGAGGAGGAGGTGGCGGGCGAGTTGCGACATGCGACGGGAGCGCAAACCGCCTTGCCGGTTGATATAGGCAACGGTCGCAGTGCTGTCCGTACGGACCAGAACGTCCCTGCCCCGAAGGCGCCCTCTGAGGCGGCACAGGGCAAGAAGTACTGCCAGCAACTCGAGGCAATTGATATGCCAACGCAGAAGGGGGCCCGTCCAAACCCCTGATACTGCGTGCCCGTTGTACGTGGCACCCCAGCCGGTGGCCGAGGCATCCGTGAATACCACAGCATGCCTGGATACCTGCTCCAGGGGCACTCCTGCCCGAAGGAACGAAGGATCTGACCACGGGCTGAAGGTCTTGCGGCAGGCCGGTGTAATCTGAACCCGGTGAGTACCGCGTTTCCACGCCCACCTCGGGATTCGACCATGGAGCCAGTGCTGAAGCGGTCTCATATGGAGCAGACTGAGCGGAACTATGGCCGCAGCTGCAGCCATATGCCCCAGGAGCCTCTGAAAGAGTTTCAGTGGGACCGCTGTCCTGCCTGATAAAGTCTTGAGGCAGTTCAGCACCGACTGAGCACGTTCCTGGGTGAGGCGTGCTGTCTGGTTGACCGAATCCAACTCCATGCCGAGAAAAGAGATCCTCTGCACTGGCACGAGTTGCTCTTTTCCCAATTGACCCGAAGGCCCAACTGGCTGAGGTGCCTGAGCACCAGGTCCCTGTGTGCGCACAACAGCTCTCTGTGCTTTTCTTGGGCACAATGAAGTAAGGGCTGTAAAACCCCGACCTCATATCGGCTGGAGGGACCGGCTCTATTGCATCCTTCGCCAGTAGGACTGCAATCTCCGCGAGCAAGACAGGGGCATCGACGGCTTTGACTGAAGTGAACCGGATGCCCCTGAACTTGGGGGGACGCCGGGCGAACTGAATCGCATAGCCGAGTCTGATGGTCCGCAGGAGCCACCGGGACGGGCTGGGGAGCGCTAACCAGGCTCCGAGAGACCGCACCAGCGGGGCCAACGGGCCCACCGACATGCCCGCGGTGGGGCAGCGAGGTGGAACACAGGGACCGGCCCCAGGGCCTGTGACGGCCTGGCCTGTGACGGCAGGGGGCGGGGTCTGGGTGTGTAGTGTAGCACTCACCTGATTTCTCCTCGCGTGGGAGGAGACACAGGAACCCAGCTTGAGGCTTGTGACAGCCCGGCGTTTGACGACTTGAAGCGGGGACTGGAGTGCTACTGCCCTTACCTGGTTCCACGAATGGGCAGGAGGGGTGCTCTTGGGCAACCACCCGCTGCCTGCTGGCGAGAGAGGAGGAGGGAAGCGATCCTGTGATGCACGGATCACCACTCTCCTCCTCTTGAGACCCGGAGATTGAGGAGACCGCTCTTTACTGATGTTTTGGGTACCGCTGGCTGCTGGGCCAGCGGCGGAACAAAATGAACAAAAGATACTCCACCCGGCCCTCCTCCGGGGGAGGGAGTGGTGCAGTCACCATCTCCCGATGAGCAGTCTCCTCCATCTCTGGGTCGACCGTCCCAGGGCCTCTTGCACTTGCGCTTGCCGCCAGGTTTGGCGGGGGCCTGGACGGGCTGGGCGTCCTGCCTGCGACCGGCTCCACGACGCTGCCTGGTGAAAGGCTGCTGCGGCTGCGTGGGAGCGGGGGCGGCCGCAGGGGGGCGCCCACGGCGACGAGCAGGCTGAGTGGCTGCAGCCGGAGTGGAAGCAGCAGGTTTCCTCCGGCGCATGATGTGTTTGCCTCAGTCTGCTTCTGGGCTGCCGAGAACTGCTGGGCAAAGCTCTCGACAGCGTCGCCGAAAGGGCCGGTCTGTGACACGGGAGCATTCAGGAACTGTACCTTCTCCTGCTCCTTCATGTCAGCGAGACACAGCCAGAGATGGCGCTCCTGGACATCGCACGACCCAGAGACTGTGCGGTCACCTTCGTCGCTCGTAGCGCGAGGTCCGTCGCAGCACGCAGCTCATGTAGAACCGCCAGGTCGTGACCACCCTCGTGCAGGTCTTTCAGTGCTTTGGCCTGGTGGACCTGCAGCAACGCCATAGCGTGGAGGGCGGAAGCCGCCTCCCCACAGGCTCTATAAGCACTGCCAGTTAGACCTGACGAATACTTAGAGGCCCGTGAGGGGAGACACGGATCACCCCGCAGGGTGGAAGCGGCTGTTGGACACAGTTGCATGGCCACAGACCGTTCCACCGAGGGGATGCCCGCATACCCCAAAGCGGCTCCACCATCGAGGGTGGTGAGAGCGGAAGAACTACAAGATGTGTTTCGGGCAGTGAAAGGTGCCCTCCACGATCTTGTCAGCTCCTCATGCACTTCCGGAAAGAATGGCACCGGAGGGGGGCGCTGAGAACCAGCGCCACCCCCACCGAGGAACCACTCGCCCAGCCTCGAAGGATCGGGACACGGTGGCTTTTTAGGATTCCACACGAGCCCGACATTCTCGGCGGCCCGGGAAAGCATAGCCGTCATCTCTGGGTCTGGCACGGACAACGCTACCACACCCGAAGGGGGCAACGCAGCCGGGTCGTCATCCCCGGAGAGAGAGGGCCCGCCCTCCGATGCAGTGATCGACATCTGGTCGTCAGAGGGGGCACCGAAGGAAACGCGTGGCCAGCGCGCTCCTTCGGCAGCTCCACCGGCTGCGGAGTGCTTGAGGGGTGAGGAGCTCCACTTGGGGAAGCCCTCACCGTAATCCTCAAATCACCTCTGACTCCACCGGATCCAGTGTGCACGCCGGATCACGGCAGGCAGAGGGACTCTGCCATGTTTGACATAGCAGAGTCGCACTCCGAGATGGTCATGTCCCCGCAAGAAGAACATGAACCATCCACGAAAGCCACCTCAGCGTGCTGAATGCCCAGACACGTGAGGAAGCGATCGTGACCGTCCTGAGGCGCCAGGAAACGACCACACCCAGAAACGCACGGGTGAAAAGACATCTTTAAAAAGACGCGATCACCCGTGTTGCTCTTTTAGAGAAATTGCTCTTTCAGAGAAATGCTCTTTTAGTGCTGAAGCACGCAGGGGAGCTGGCCACCGCACACTCCTAGTGTGGCTGTCAGCAGGAAGACGATCTTTCTCTCCCGGACACCGTGACCACCGCTGCCGCGCCGTAACGCCCGCACTCGCTCGCAGAACACTCTCTTGGAAGGGAGAGCAGTAGCTTTAACCACTACCGCTCGGCTCCGAAGCGAAAGGATAATTGATGCGGTGCATCAGCTGCCTCTTATGCTCACGCTGTGATCAGCGGCAGCTGGATGCAATAATCGCATGCCAATGTCCATTGGCTCGTTTAGTTACACTCGAAGTGGATTGGTCTCTCTGGCGAGATCCCAATTTCGTCGGTCATCCGACGTGACTCGGAGTGACCGACTGAAAGGGGAACTACATAATACATTTTGAGCAACACGACAATAGCAACTGATAATGTAGGAAACCGCAGACAAATGTACATTATCAGTTGCATGTATGTACAAAAGCAATCGCAACATGTTCAGAAGAATGAGAAACTGCTTTTGTGATGTGCACAAGTGACTAGATGATGTGGAGGTTGAACAAGTAGTTTTGAAAATTTCATTTCTGATCTGAGAAATGCACCAAAGTGACTGAGAAAATCTGAATTAATAAAAATTCAATTCAATTCCAGCTCAAGAACATTCAGCTGATACACCCCTGAAAGTTTTTCCCAATTAAATCCAGTTGACCAACAGCTCTGAAAGACATGTTGTGAAAATGACTACAAGTTTTTGAAAAGTACTATAGGGTTTTAAATGGTCACACGCCATACTGAATAAACACTACTCTGATCCTTCACACCTTTATTTTAATTTATGAAATTTTAAATATGTCTTTCCATACAAGGGTTAATTTTATGATTTGTTGTGGCATATACTAACACTTTTTTTAATGCATTTAGAAAAAGGAGCCTGACCAGGTGCCGAAGGCAGCAGTCCCTATCATTGCTGTTGAGGAGGAAGAGGAAATGTCACGAGGGAACCGACTGGATGTTTTGATTGTCTTTGAAGACGAAGAGGTGATGTCAACCAAGTCTAGAGTCAGTACGCTGCAGCTGTTTTTGCACTTTATGCCCTTATTTAGAGTACACTAACTTCTCGAAGCAGCTTTAAAGAAAATGCATGTGTCTACATTACAATTTAGCTTGATCTGTACTATAAATACTATACTTTTCAACTTGAATAGTGTTGTGCCATGTGATTTATAGTGATGCTACATGGGTTGTACTCACTTCTGTTGTATACTGTATGTTTGACTAATAAACTGGAAGCAATATTGACGTGACATACTGATACAATTCCTCACTGCTAATCATGATGTTCATTCTATGAAGTAGTATGGGTTTAATTCAGGATATTTACAGTCTGATGTAGTAAAAAGAAAAAGTTGTATGAACATGCCTGCTGACCTTACCTCTTTTACTTTAACAAATGCTGTTCTTGCAGAGTTTCCACATACAAGTTCATCTGATGTGCGAGCAGCCATCAGGCACAAATGTAACAAAGAGCAATTCTAAAAGTCTAAAAAAAAATCTAAATCAAATTCAACAAAAAAGTGAAGTTGCTTGTGTGTTTCAAAGACAATCATAATTAATTTGTAATGTACTTGTAATACAAAAACAGTACACTTTAATATCACTAATCAAGCATGTAAATAGGCATATACTTAACGTGTACTAAGTATACTTGAAGTTGTTCCAATTTAGCATAAAAAAAGTACACTAAATACACTTAAAGTTATAATTTAGTATAATTTAATTACAACTAAAATACACTTAGTACAAAAATAGTTGTTCCAAAATAGCATACTTCAAGTTGACTAATCATTAACACACTTGAAGTATACTGACAATTATTCTGGCTGCAAGTATACTTAGTATACTTTTTTTTTTTTTTTTTTTACTAAGGTAGGCAAATCTGAGGAGTTTTTATTAAATAATACAAATCAATTGTATTATTTGAACTGTAAAGTTGTTTAAAAGTCTAAAAAATTCCAATTTGATACTGTTAAGTGCTTTGACACAATCTGTATTGTTAAAAGCGCTATATAAATAAAGGTGACTTGACTTGACTTGACTTTAAATTGTCATATTATGGTCATTTTAGAGTTTAGGATGTTATCATAGACATCAGTGTTGTCAAAACCTAACAAACTATTTCAACAGCTGATTCCAATAAATTTAACTGTTGATCCCAACCCATCAGCTTTTTTTTTTTTATTTTATTATTATTTTTTTTAAGTATAACCTGTTAAATTGACAAACAAATAAATAAATATTATAAATAAAATAAAATAAAATACTGGTTAAAGAAAGAAAAAAGAAAATGTACTAATTTTCTGCCAGCACATTGTCCAGCAATTTTAATGGACATTCAAAATACAAGTAAAACACAGAAAATACAACAGATAAATAAAACATACCGTAATTCATATTAATACTGTACATTTAGCTCTATTTTATGGAATTTTTATTTTTTTTTATTTTTTTATTTTTTGTTCCTACAGTGTAGCCATCCCACTAATACAAGTGGCATGCTAGTAAAGTTTTGCACTGGAAAGGACCACTCACAACTTTTTTCTGAAAATGTAAAAATTTGCTATTTGTGGTGTTTGCTAAGCTAAGCGTCACTATTGCTCATACTTTGGGTTTTTTCCACTCCAGGAGAGCTGAAAACCAGCTGGTGAATGGATCTTGGCATGCAAACTGCATGTGGCAAGGTGAATAATGTGGAAACCTTTTATTTAGTTCCTGTGTCTGGTTTGTTGTCGTGTCTTGTGTTTGTGGCTAAACAGTGGATTGGCTGGTTTAGCTGAACGTTGGCCAAGAAAAACAATGAGCCATCTCAAAGTGCTCTTTTAACAAACAAGATGGTCATTTTAACAGGAAAAGTAGAGTGGTCTAGGTGGCTCACCCTCATCCCTGTGACACACAGAACGCACTTTATGAGTTAATGTTTTGCTAATGACTTCTCTGGGGTAAAACAATTTGTAATAATGTTGACAGGATGTTAGTCATAGTACAACAACATTTAAGAAAATAGCTCTCCTGTGCTGAATCCTCTATTTTCAGTATGTTTACAGAGTAGGTGTTACCTACTGCTGTTAGTTTCAGAGCTAACACCTTTAGCTTTCCTCAGCTGCATCCTGTACTTTCATAGTATCTTGTGCAAGCATTTAGCATAATTACATTTACAAATATAGGCTGAGTCCGAAATTCCATACTTTCTGAGTAGGTTCTTCTTTTGAATAAGTAGTTACTTCACAACTGATCAAAAATAGTATGAATGTGTGAACATACTACATTCGTCATGTTTTCATTGTCATGTGACAAGGCATCAGTTGCATCGCTTCAATGACATTCGCAAATCCTCTCCTGTGGCCTCATGGGATAGTACAGTGTCCATTAAATTTGCACTTTAGTCATCCTGGTACTTTTTACCTACTGTTTTATGAATATTACTTATTTGGATATACTACTTGTTGTACTGTTTTTCATCTACTATTCTGTATAGTAAGGAAGTATGTGATTTCGAATGCAGCCATTACTGCCATGTTATTAGCATTGTCATTTGACCTGTGTGTTCTTTGACATTTGTGTTACTAACAAAAATAGTAAAAATATAAAGAGCCTGATTCCAATTCACTGTAAAAAGTTAACTCAGCTTATTTGAGGAAACAATTTTAAATCTTAACATATCAGAGCAATAAACACCTTATATTATTCTAGTGCAAAAACTCACAAAATAACATTTAATTTCAGCATTTACTCTCCTTAAACAGTTCAAGGCGAAACATGCTGGGAAAATGAAATCTGCTGTGATTTATTTAGTTTGAGTTCTGCTTAATATAGTCTGCTCACATAACTTTTTTATGTTGAGTGCAATGAACTCTCAGTAATGTATAAGTAAATTAACTCATTACATTTAGTATATTTCAGTGTTAGGTTTTACGGTGTTGCCGTTAGCTCAGTATGCTAGCTGATAATAATGATGGAAAGTCTTTTGGCACAGGCTCACAAATCCCAATGTATTCAATCTCCCTTGTTTAAACCCTCATTAAGTCAACAATTTACAGAACAGAGTCGATTAAGTTTTCCACAATGTAGCTTTTCAGCTTTTTTTTTCCATCAATTAGACAGTATCTCAGCTCCCATGTCTATATGCAGTGATTCTCAAACATTTCTTTCAGCCAGTGTCTTTTGATGTAATTTACTTAAAGTGCCCCTGAGATTTTAGGTTAACATTTCAATAATTAAATAAACATTTGCATGGTCATGATTCTTTGATGTAAAGGTCACATGACATGCAGATAAACAAATGAAATAGTTCATGTTTTTAGTAGGTTTTTTTTTTTATTATTTTTATTTATTTATTTATTTATTTATTTCCATTTTTATAATTGAATTGATTATTAGCATTTCATCAAATCACCAACCCCCTGCAGTTCCTTAATGAACCCCATGGCAAACCCTGCTATATGATACTAAAAGAGCTTTTCATACTCCACTTAACCCTGGGTTATTGTTGTTCTAAATCCCACTTTTAACCCCGGGTAAGGGTACATTTCACACATTTAGAAGCTCGATTAGCACCACTTCTTACCCAGGGTTATGAAAACCTGCAGAGTTAGTACCGCTTTAGCAGTGTTCACCCAGCATTGCAGTTCCAAATGTGTACAGTGTGAAACGATACCAAACAGCCAATTACATGCCTCATATTCAAGTACTATAGACAGTCACAGAAACACTGCGTGTTGTAAATACAAAGTTCAGTGCAGGCCGATAGTTTCTAACTCAATCTGATATAATCACATCATTATTCACATGGTACAGCCAATGAGTTGCATCAGCAGCCAATGAGCTTGCTGTTCAAAATTCAAATACTTGGCTAGCGATTGCTGTGGCAGTTGCAGTGCGCTTCAGAAACCCTCCATCTCCCCAGCTCCACCTGTATATAAATATTAAATATATTTACTATTGTTTATGTATTCATTTGATTAGCTTTTAATTAGTTATAATAACCTACAGCCCTATACTATAAACATTATAGTATATAATGTAAACAAATATAAACATTTTCTTCAAAAACATTATTTAAAAGAAAAGAAAAGGAAAAGTAAGTAAAAGAAAAAGGTTGTTTCAAGTCTGTTCAATGCAGTCATGTTTGAACGGGAAACCTGATATATGGTGTTAAATCAAAAGGAATTGTTTAAATAAAGTGAACAGCATCAAAAATATTTTTTTTCTTTTATTTTTCTTTTTTTCCAGTGAGCAGTGTTCTTTATCATTCCTGTAATAACATGACTCTTAAAAAGAGAAACAAATCTGTTGTACAGTTAAGTGATGGAACATTCTGTGAAATTATGACCCTGGTGGCATTCAAGTGTGAGGATGGGGCATCTTCTGCATCCACCTCAAACAGATTCTGTGTTTTAGCTAAAGAGCGTGCGTGTAGGAATTTTTTTTTAGAGATGTTCAGCTAAATATATCCTGAACATTTGTCTCATAATGTATTTGCTGTCCATCCACAATCACTCAAATGGAAATGTGTAATTATTAGGTCTAAAGACAAACTGTATGTCATTCCACTTCCAAACAATATTGAAAGAGACTAAAAACTAATTCCTGGGGAACTACTTCTGCAGCTTTATACAGATACCAATGCCAATTGTTGTTTTTCAGCTTTATTTCTCCATAAAGTTAATAATGATATGTTATAATAATGCAGTGATATGATATTAATGCAGAGTGAGTGAACTTCAGTTTTTGGCCTTGCAATATAGACAGTGTTTACTTGACTGTACACTTTATATTGCATAATAATATAATTATTTATTTGCTTTAGTTATTTGTTTTATTACTTTCTGAAAGCATTGTATGTCCAAGTAATGAAGTGAATTCCAAGCATGAAGAAGTAAACTAAAAAATTACTGAAAACATACTACAACTTCAGGTTATTTAATAATGTACTTTGAAAGTATACTTTCTATGCATTGTTACAATAATCAATTTCAGCACACAGTTAAAAAAATATTCATAAAATATATTTAAGTGCAAATAAATATACTTATAAAAAATAAACAGATCTTTCAATTCAAGTATATTTTTGTAAAATATATTTTTTAGAAAATATACTAAATTACAATTATTTTAAAGTGTGTTAAAAGTTGTATTGTGAAAATAGGCAAAAGCATGATGCTAATATACTTTTTATATATTTAAAGATAGTGCATTTTTTAGTGTATTTGCAATGTACTATTAAAACAGGGAATATATTATAAATACAATAAAGTATACTTTTTTCACTAGGGTAGGTCTGCTACAGGGTGATTTCATGTATGTTATATATATAGGGGATATTTCATATATACAATATGTGCAGCAGCAGTATTTCTTACATGCTCACAGCAGCATGTCTGTGGATGTACTGGCAGCAGCAAAAACCCTAGTGAAAAATTTATATATTTAAAATACATTTATTTCATACTAAGTATATTTTAAATTCTATGAACATATTTACTGACATATCGCTCGAGACTTACTGATTTAAAAATAAAAATAAATTAATAAAAAAAAATATATATATATATATATATATATATATATTATTAAAATTTATTTGGAGTATTACTTGTGCACAGTGCACATTTCTTAATATTAAAACTAAAATGTGTTTTAATGTCACCATTGATGAGGAATATATGATATTTGAATAATATTGTTTTTTAAATGCAAGATATTTAAAGAGTAACTGACGTATACTTGCAATAGTTTCACTATAGCATAATCAAATATACTTTAGTATATCTTTAGTTGGACTTCAGCACTACATCCTCACAATTAAAGTGCATTAAGCACAAAATTAGTTGTTCCAATTTAGCAGACTTTAAGTATGCCAGTTTATTATACCAAAAGTACAATTACAGGGTATTTTTATGAAGTACATAATGTGTAAATGTATTTTAAGTATACTTAGCATGAAATAATTTAGTATACTTATTTTCACTAGGGGAGCAGTTGTATAAACAGGTCACATGATGAATTTGTCCAATCAATGACACTGCAACTGCAATTATGCAAATGAGAACACTAACCCATGTTTAAGGAATGTACAATACAAAGTGTCAGTTTATGAAAAAACACAATTAATTGCTAACCCCCAGTAAATTATTAGCAGTGTGGAACGTGAAGCAAGATAACCATGGATTCCTACTTTAATAACTCTTTCAAGTGTGAAAAGCCCTAATGTTTCCTCAGGGTGAAAGAAAGTATGCATCTTACAGACACTTGGATGTGTCCTTCTAAGTGTTCCAATTGGCCCCCTGTTGGCATAAGGAACATCCTCCAGAGAGGATGAGGATTTATAATAATAACAGAAGGTGCACGCGGAGTCCTTCACAAACATTGAGGAAGTCTCAGAAGGGAGAGTAAGGCAAAGTGGGTCTGTTCAGAAGGTTGCTCTTGGCAAAGACAGAATGACCCAGTTACTAAACACAGCCGGTCCAAGACTGTGCAAATGAAAGACAGGCAGGCCACCCAAGAGGAGAGGTGTGCGCTGGCCGATATAAATGACTTATCACCACCACACCGTCCAGAGAGAGGAACAATTATTTCGAAGCTCTTTTGAGACAAGGGAATCGCACCTCAAGCTTTACCGTGCATCTCATCTTTGTCACTTTGTCCAAGTGAGAACAACAAGAGAGTTGAATAGAAAATGGTGCAAGGACATTCATAAACTGTTTGCTCTTTGCTGAGCTCTTTGGGAACGAGGGCTTTGGCTGTCGCTGCATTTGCAATGCATGCTGGGAGACAAAGCTCTACCAAAATATCTGTCATGCAGAGATGCGATGGAGAGCTCAACAGACTGCAGCGTCTCAGTCTGTCATGAAAAGGCATCAGCCAGAGGGAAAAGTGTGTTTGTGAAAGAGCAGAGGAGATCGCTGTGGCACGACTGACTCACTCGCTATCTGATTATGGGGTGTGTCTGCTTTGAGAACGGGTGTGATCAGCACATCTGGCTCTGGGCTCATTGGATTGATCTTGGCGTGATGTGGCTGTTTGCATATCTGGTTGGATGGTATTTAAAGTACAATAACGATCAACAATAATGTGATCATTTTGAAAACGTCAGTGCTCCGCTACTGCAACATGAGCTCTCATTTCTGACCTCTACACTGGAATGGACTCCCTCCTGTTTCTTTCGTTGAACAGACAAAGTTATTAACTTATTGACATTAGCAAGTTATATTTTTAACAAGTTCATTTGATCTTTTAACATCAGACAATGAAAATTAGAAATTTGCAAATGTTTTTTGTAGCATCTTAATCATTTCTCCTAGACTGTAATAAGATGAAGGGGAGAGCAAATGTTAAATTTAGCTTAAATCTCCTTGCTTGATCTTTTTCTCCTCATAAATGGACTGTAGTAATCACACAACAGTGTCTGAAATGGTGCTCAGATTTGTAATCCAAAGTCAGAAATCTCTGTATAAATTAAAATATTTCACATCAAATTCTTCTAACAGCAAATGTTATGAACTCTGCTATCCACATTGATATTCAGTATAGGCTTTTTGGAAAAACATGCCTCTACCTACATTTTTGCAAAACTCCAAAAGCATACGTATACATACAGTTCACGCAGTTTCCATCTGAAATAAATAATAGTGGCAATAAAACACCAACTTTTATTCCTTTTCACGCTTGATTACAGGTGCAGATTATTCACTGATATGGTCTCAAAACACTTTTGCCATAGTGCATGATTTGTATGTTAAATATTTGAATGTTTGCATTTTCTAACATAATAAACTTGCTCTGTAGCTTACCTAGTACAGCATTGCACTTGTGATACAGCGCACTCAGGTATGAGTCTCACAAATGAGTCACAATAAAAGAGCTGAAAGGCTTGTAGAAACAAACTAAAATGTGAAGTTGTGATACATTCAAAAAGCAATGTAATATTTTGCGGAATTTTCACCATAGGCATGTTTTTCCAATTAACATGGATTGTTAATATTGCAGCTGCTCTTACAGTATGTCAGCAATTATCTAATTTGCATCTATTTTATTTTTATCTGAGACAAAGTTGATGCATGAAACTGGGAAAGAGCAACCACTGACTTCTTTTTTTTTTATCTGAAGTAAATGTTTATCCTATGTTTTAGGGTGTTCTTTGTGGTTGCCAGTGTGTTGCTATGCCCTTGTTAAGGTGTTCAGGGTGGTTGCTTGGGTGTTGCTACTGTAAGTAGTTATGCTTAAAAATTATTTGTGGTTGTCAGGGTGTTGCTATGCCGCTGATAATGTTTTCTGAATGGTTGTTAGTGTGTTGCTGTGTGGTTGGTGTCCTGGATGATTGCTTACTGGCCCAAATCACACCCTAAAAAGGGGGTCACGCCACGAGACAAGAATCACAGCCCCACATACCTTTACGCTGTGGAAACACAAACTGGAAGACAAAAGACAATGAACACAGTACTGAAAAGGGACGGGGCTACATAAGGCCTATAAAGAATTACTGTTTTTCCAAACACCAAACTTCACACTCATTGATGCTACTTTTTCATTATTTAAGTGAACTTTTGCTCTCGTTTTGTTCCAAACCTGTAAGACCTTTGTTCATCTTTGGAACACAAATTAAGATATTTTTGATGAAATGCGAGAAGTTTTTGGCCCTGCATAGACAGCACTGCAACTACGACTTTCAAGACACAGAAAGGTAGTAAAGACATTGTTAAAATAGTCCATGGGACATCAGTGGTTCAGCCTTAATTTTATGAAGCTATGAGAATACTTTTAGTGCTCAAATATGAGCACATCAGTCATTTGAACCACAGTGGTTCAACAATATAGGATGAACGAAGATGGCACCTAATGACTACTGCACTATTTTTTGTTCCTTGTCATTTTGTGTTATTTGATGTTTGATTCATCGCTGGTTCCTCTTACGTCATACTCACATGCACACTCTTCAAAAGCGACGCATACTGATGACGTGCTAAAATATTCAGACTGAAATGGATATATAGTTAAATGAAAGAGCAGAAAGAAGAGATAAAAAAAAAACAAGCTAAAACGGCATGTTTGCAATTGTGTTTTTACGTCACATTCGTTTTTGTTCATACTATCAGGTAGGTTTAGGTGTAGTGCAGATGGAACATTATTTTAAAACGTCACGGAGCATTATACTTATAGCGCCTGTTACGGAGCCGACGAGACATGAGGCGTGCGGATCCATTTGCAAGGCTTTTATTAAACAAAGGCGTGGTCAGGAAACAAGCAATGGTCAAACAATGGCAAACAGGTACTGTATATAGTGGGCAAGACACAAGAGTATTACTAGAGCATGCGTGGGTCGTCGATTGGCGACCCACACTTGTCCTAGGATTACTCTGTGTCTTGTCCATGCCATAACTGTTTGCCGTTGTTCGACCCTGCCTGTGTTTATGACCACGTCTCTGTCTAAATAAAGCTTTGCATATGGATCTGCACATCTCGTTTGCCCCATTACAGAATACTCGGCCACAAAAGGATCCAGCGGCTTTTCAAGTGGACAATGGCCAGGTATGGATATTGCTAGACTGTTATTAACCCTCGAGCAGGGCTTGCGATTGCTCGAGGAGTATGTACAAGAGTATTTAGATCTCGCATATTTTTCTGATCTGCCGTACTGTGTGCTCATAGATTTCTTTTGTGAGGGCATTAACCAGCCACTCAAATCGCGATTAACCCTTGAAGCTCCCCATTCTTCTCTAAGTGATTTTATGGACTATTCTTTATTGACTGTTGGCTCAGCGTTCACTGTGGGTGACATCGCACTCAGTTGTGTGATAGCAGCCACGCTGGAGCACACTCACAAAATGGCGGCGACAGCGGAGCCCATTCACAAAATGGCAGCCACAAAAACACCCCATCATGTCACTGCTGCCAGTCAGGAGTCAATTCAATTCACAGTTGATGTTAAAAAACCAAGTCCAGTCACAGTTGAAGTTAAAGAGCCAAGTCAAGTCACAGCTGATCTTAAAGAGCCAATTCAAGTCACCGTTGCTTGTCACGAGTCAAGTCACGTCTCAGCTGCTCGTCACGAGTCAAGTCACATCTCAGCTGCTCGTCACGAGTCTCTTCACGTCTCAGCTGAACTTCCAGAGTCTCTTCACGTCACAGCTGTTCATCCAGAGTCTCTTCACGTCACAGCTGTTCATCCAGAGTCTCTTCACGTCACAGCTGTTCATCCAGAGTCTCGTCACGTCACAGCTGTTCATCCAGAGTCTCTTCACGTCACAGCAGTTCATCCAGAGTCTCGTCATGTCACAGCTGTTCATCCAGAGTCTCGTCACGTCACAGCTGTTCATCCAGAGTCTCGTCACGTCACAGCTGTTCATCCAGAGTCACTTCTCCTCCTTTCTGCTGCACCCAGATATTCTAGGTCAGTCCTTCAGTATTCCAGTCTGGCATCCAGTGTGAGGGATGCACCGCTGGTGTCTGCACGCGCAGCTAGCATCCCCAAACCCACTCACTTTAGCCCTCCTGTCCCTAAACTGATTCCCCTGTCTGTAGTGCTTCCCACAATGGGGATCGCTTTATGGTGTATTTGGGCTGCATACACCACCACTGAAACTCTAGAGTTGGCGGCGGCCACTGAGATGTCTCCAGAGGTGGCGGCTGACGCTGCAAAACCTCCTGGTGTAGTGGCACACGCTGCCGTGTTCCTTGAGCCGACACCCGCTGCAGTTTCTCCAGAGGTGGTGGCTGATGCTGCAGAACCTCCTGAAGCAACGGTGCTCTCTTTAATTCCTTGCATGGTGGTGGTGCCCAGTAATGCACTCTCGTCCTGTCCTGTCACAGCTAAGGAGGCCGTCTGTGAGCTCTCGCCCTGCCCTGTCACGGCTATTGAGGCCGTCTGTGAAGCTTTGTTCTGCCCCGTCACGGCTATGGAAGCCGTCTGTGATCTCCTGCCTTGCTCTGAACCGGCCATGGAGGCCTGCTATGAACTATTGTCCTGCCCTGACCCAACCGAGGAGGCTACCTCTGAACTCTCAGCTTTGTCTCTCTCACCCAAGGATGCGGGCTGTGAAATTCCTGACTATTTTGCGGCGCCTATAGGGGCCATTTGTGAATCTTCATCCCTGCCTGTTATGGCCAAGGAAGCTGTAAATGAAGTTTATGTCTGCCCCGTTAACCCTGTTACTGATAAAATAACCACACATGAACTATCCGTCTGTTCTGTTTCTCCAAATCTGTCTGATATTGAGCTATTGGTCTGTTCCTTTCCAAGTAATGTGTCTTATGAACTCTCTATATGCACAAAGGTAAATTATGAGTCTGATTGTGAATTGTCTACCTGTTTAATGTCACTTAATGAAATGTCTACCAATCCAGTTTCAGTCAATGCACCCAGTTTTGTCATGAATCGAATCCGGTCTGTACCCTTCTGCTCACTCTCCACAAGAGGTCGCTCGTTTATCATATTGACTCTCACACTGCACAGACTGTTACACTTACACTGGACTTCAGTTCCCACAATCCATTGCACTCAGTACACTCAGCTGCAGCCAATCACACACCTTACATAAGCCATGGACTTCCTCTCTTTCACTGCCGAGTATTGTATAGCATTTATCACTCTCCTAGCGATAGCTACTCTACGGAGTCCACTTAGTTGTCATAGTCTTGCCTTGCCTGTTTTTCCGTGTTTTGATTCCTGCCCGTGTTTCCTGGATTAACCCTTTGCCCTGCCGTTCGGACTCTGTTTGCACCTCGCTTGGACAATTGCTCTTGTACCTGGATTATCTCTCTGCCTTACCCTGTTGGATATTGTTCGCCGATCGTCGACCCACGCTTGTCCTAGGATTACTCTGTGTCTTGTCCATGCCATACCTGTTTGCCGTTGTTTGACCCTGCCTGTGTTCATGACCACGTCTCTGTCTAAATAAAGCTTTGCATATGGATCCGCACGTCTCACGTCTCGTTTGCCCCGTTACAGTGCCACTCAATGGACATTTAAAGTCAGAACTGCGGTGACACCTACAAAACCAATGTCACATAAAACGTACCATATGTACATTCATGTGTTCCAGGGAAGAAAAAAAAAACAAAACACTTTTAGCGCCACCCAGTGGACATTTCACATCAAATACGTCACGAAACATATATATAGTGGTACATATTTCTCGTCTTGTGGAAAAGTTCCCAAAGGTATGTTTTTGTCATGAGACCAGGTTGATGATTTCAGTAAACACTGAATCGCTGAACTATGTTGGTAACAACGGTACTAACGATACCTGTGAGTTGTCCTAGCCACGACATGATTCTGCTTCTGTGAAGTCCCTTCTTCAATTTAATCTATGGTTTTCTTCATACTTTTAAAATCTTTAAAATGAAATTATCACTTAGAAAGCTAATAGCATATTTCTCCTCAACAACGCACAATCTTAAGTATCATTCTCAAAGAGTATCGGACCAGTAACATGTTTAAGTTTATACTAAATTAATAGTGCCTTGCCTTATCAAAAAACACAAATTATGGTATGAATAGGACAATCTATCTTGTGTCTGGGTTTGGTCTTTCCTAAAGAGATATTTTGCTCCGCTCAGAAGCAGAGCACTTTAATGGCTCTTAGCTGGCCACAGATGACTGTGTTGTCAGCAGCTGCTGTTGAGGCTGATTGTCTGCTATGTTAATTAGCAAGAGCGTGTGTGTTCTCTTCAAGGGAGCGCTTTGAGAAACTAACAGCTGAGCTTTTCAAAACAGAAATCACTGCCGGCATCCTATTCAGCGTGCAAAAGGAAACTCTGTAAAAAGATGGATTAAAATCATCTGTTGCCAATCCTGTGGAGCAGGAAATAACAGATTATGTTGCAGGCAGAATTCTATATAAAACAGTAAGAGAGAGAAAGAACCAGAAAGAAAGAAAGAAAGAAAGAAAGAATTGCACAGCAGTTGTCATGAATACATCACTCTGTCACATCCCACATTGTTTACTGCATTGTTTGCTGATGTTTTCATGTTTTTTGTCCCAAGTACAGTCAATTTACTCATTTTAGAAAAAGTAGTTACTGCTAGCTACACTACGCTCTTAAAAATAAAGGTGCTTCACGATGCTATAGAAGAACCTTTTTGTCTAAATGGTTCCATTAAGAACCTTTAACATCTGAAGAACCTTTCTGTTTCACAAAAGGTTCTTTGTGGCGAAAGAAGGTTTTTCAGATTATAAAAAGGTAAGAAAGAGACGGTTCTTTAAAGACTGAATGGTTCTTTATGGAACCAAAAATGGCTCTTCTATGGCATCGCTGTGAAGAACCTTTTGAAGCACCTTTATTTTTAAGAGTGTACATTGAAGTTATGTATGCGCGCATTATGTTTTAACTATTCGTTTACAACCTTTCACAGTGATTCAGTTCACTTGGCGGCCATCTTGGAAATGAACTCAGGCAACTTTTCAGTAATGCAAACAGCTTCGATCTAATTGAATAGAAATAATGAAAAACTCAAAAACTGCTTGCCAAACTCACATTTCAGTAATATATTTCATGAATGGTATCATCAACAAACAAAAATTAGTCACCTAAAATCTGTTTGACACATATTGCACTGACCAAGACAAGACAAAGACAAATATGATTTTGAAGATGAAGGCTTTATGTTTCTTTTTTTCTTCTTCTTCTTTCTTTTTTTTTTTTTTTGTTAGGAATGAATAACATATTACTAAATTGTGTGTAATGTAAACCACTGAGAGACCCCAGTCATTGTCATGTATTGTTACATGTATTGTATTAATGGAAAGTTTCTTAATATAATGATTTTTTTAAGCATTCTTCAAATTATAATTTTAATAATAAAAACTGTTAACTTGAAACTGATATTTCAAGGTTTAAAAAAATAAAACTTAAGTACACTATTAATAAGTGCATGTAACATCAAATTCATTTTTTACTTTAAATACATTTGAAATCAATGTTTTAATATTTTTTTTTTATTGGGTATTTAGGACGTACACCTATTTTAATGTCTTGACTAACATAATAAAGCACAAGTATTTGATTATAATTTTGACTATAGCGTTAGTTTTAATATGTTGATATATTTTAAATGTATTAAATTGCTACTCTATTATCATTATGAATGTTACAAATATATTTCAATAAATGGCATCCAAGTTTCAATAGAAATGACAGTTTTTCTCAATTGCTTTGGCTTAATTCTCAAATGAGGTTCAGATGTCTGAACAATTAGTTTCTTGTTCACATGAGATTTGAATTTTATTATTGATTTAGGTATGTGTTTTGGTACATGTGCAAAAGAGTAAGTACAATTGTCTACAATTTGCACAATTACTAAATGCATATGGCTTATTGATCAAAACTGATGAGTTGATTCTCAGTGAAATTGTCAAACTTTTCACAATTTCTAAACCTTCTTTCATCGTGTGAGCCATCACATGCAAAATGGTCCATTCAATTATCAAAATCTATCAGACAAGCGTGTAAATTCCATAAATATCAGACATGTAAAGTTTGTAATGTCTGCTAAATTGTTGAATAGCTTGCCATTAGAGCTGTAAAGGGGTGGAAAATTTCCAGAAACTTTCCAGAATTTTTGGAAACTTTTGGAAAGTTTCCAGAAATTTACCAGGAAATTTCCTGTTTGCAACCAGAGGAATGCACACACATGCGTCGTGGTACTCTCGTGAATGGCGGCGGACACTGACTGGAAAAGAAGAAATTGTTGAATAAAGTTATTTTTGTTTTCTTTGCACACAAAACATATTCTTATTAAAATTACAGTTAAACCACTGATGTAACATGGACTATTTAAACAATGTCTTTTCTACCTTTCTGGGCCTTGAATGTGTCAGTCGCGTTGCTGCCTATGGAGGGTCAGAGAGCTCTCGGATGGCGGAGGAGACTGAAATCAATATCGCACAATCAAGAGTCTGTTATGACTGTAATTACCTTGAACCTACAGATGAGCTGACATGGTCATCATAATGCAGTCCTGCTTGTGGGATATTACTTTAGTATTTGTAGTGGACAGCACATTCTAGGGCTCAGTTTATGGCGGGGCCCCTCTCTGACCACTATAGCGGACAAAGGTTTGCTACATTTTGACTGGATCTTGGTGGACTAACATAAGCAAACTGTCCAACGCCATCAGATAAAGATGCCAGGACAACAGCCAGACACCTCTTAAGAGGGCAAGAAGAAGACCTTTGGTACAAAGCCCGGGAAGGACAGGACTTCCTATTGGTCAAAATGCAGTTTCTGCCCTTCACCCACCAACATACTGATTCCTCAGGTTTTGGCCTGTGACCACCATTAAAATTCATTCGGACCTCTGGACACAGCAGCAGTGGGTGAAACAAAGAGAGAGATCACAGAGTTCCATCCAAATCCATTCATAACTATGTTCTCAAACCTTAAACTGATGCAAACTACAACACACACATCTTATACTTACTCAGAGAAATAAGTATTCTCAGTGACAGCGATGTGTAGTGCAACATCTTACACAAACTCAGCTGTTAATGGACAAATGAATGCATGCATGACAGTTCAATCTTCTTCCATCATGTCTGGACTTAATGTGTTCGTAACATTGCCAAAGGTACTCTGGTTGTGGTTTAGTAAGTGAATGATGCATTGGTAAAACTTTAGTGACACTTTTCTAAATGTGTGTTTGGACTATGCAAATAAGTTCCACAGG
This sequence comes from Spinibarbus caldwelli, assembly GCA_039654775.1. Classification (NCBI taxonomy): domain Eukaryota; kingdom Metazoa; phylum Chordata; class Actinopteri; order Cypriniformes; family Cyprinidae; genus Spinibarbus; species Spinibarbus caldwelli. The sequence continues at coordinate 22,916,531 of CM077261.1, read as the reverse complement.
AGGAAAGAAGGGTGGGCCACACCGTGTCCCCCCACTCTGATGGAAATAGCCAATCACAGCCTGGAAACGGAGAAGCGCCAGATTGCAATCTCCTCCTCATTGGAAAGGGATAAAGGTACCTTCCCAAAAGACACTCCTTGTTCTGAGTCTCCGGCCCGTAAGGGAAGGGACAGTAACAGACACATACGTTCTGAGTCTGAGTCCCAAAAGGGAAAGACGTTAACAGATAAACCAGTTCTGAGTCTGAGCCCTGCAAGGGTGAGACAATAGCAGATCAACCGAAAGGGAGAGACTCTAACAGAAACACCGAAACCTCTGGCCGTGAGGGTAGAGGCAACAACAGATACCAAGTGCTGAGTCTGCAGCTTTGAGGCAGCAACAGATACAACCAGGTTCTGAGCCTCCAGCCTGCGAGGAAAGAGATAATCTACATTCAGACTTCATTCAGAGTCTTCGTACAGCGAGACAACAACAGATGCAGCACCTCCTGAGTCTCCATCCTAGAGAGACAAAGCGGATCAACCAAATTCTGAGTCTCTAGCCCAGAGAGGCAGAAGACACACAGACATTTGCAACAAGGTAAAGATTCGGCGAGCAAACCTTCACTCCACGGTACCTTTGCTTGTGTGTTCCAGGCTAAGGACCTTCTGCACCTACTTCAGGGTCACATCTGTGTGTTCCAGATTTTAGGACCCTTTGGTGCTCCAGGAGATCAGCATCCTGCTCCTTTCCCCACTGTATTGTTATCAGCACAACCAGTGGATGAAGTCACCGCTACCGGACTGCTCACTCAACTACAGATAACTTAACTATCACCTATCAAAACCTCTTCCAGAGACCTTGGCATTGTTGTGTATTATCAGTATATGATTTTTCTAATTGACATTAGATGTTATATAGCTGATTGCAGTTGATAAAAAATAATCTTTCAGGTATTTGTTTGATGCATAATAAGGTTCTTCACCTTACTTGTTTCAGAGTAGTGGCAGTTTATCGTTCCAGATAATGTAGCTCTGACATAGCAAAATCCAACATAATCACTTGCAGTTTATGAATCTTATGCACTTTATTCCTTTTTCATTCATGGTATTCATTTAGTAGTTTTGATTACTCTTGTCTATCTTTTGTTAATAAAATTTATTTTATTACACTTGTGTCTTCCTTGTGTTGATAATGCAGTAAGGTTCTACAAGTTAGGTATCCCACCAATCTTTCTTATGTGATGTACTCCTAACCACAACTTAAGTGACACGTGATCCAAAAATCATAACGTCACCTGTGACGTGAGTACCCATCACTACACTATTTCGCCCTCTTAGGTTGGCGAAAGCAAAATTCACTACATATTCATGAAACTAAATGAATATTAAAATGCGCACTGATTTAGTCAGCTGTTTTGAATCAGTTCATTTAAAATGAATCATCCGAACAAAATAATTCACTACAGTGAATCAATTGTCCAATGCACATGAGAGAGAGGACATATTAGGAGAAAGCGTTTGATTATTGACTCTCTTGGCAGGAAAACTGCATGTCCAAACAATGTGACATTAAAAAACTGTGTACGGTGTTCAGTTTTGGCACTACACTGAGACTCGGAAAAAGCAGCTTGCTAATGCAACAATATTATGAAAGCAACTACCACAGCTACAGCTGCACTAATGTAGTTGCATCACTACAGTAAAATTCCCAACAAAATATGTCTGAAAGGCTGTGATGAAGAGCAGACACTCACTAGATCTCATACTGAATTTAGTGAGTATTTGAGTTGTTTCAGTAGCTTTGCTCCAGATATCTGACTAAACGTGGCATAAATAGCTGAGACGTTACATCACATGAATAGAGCGCAGCACCATGTGGTGCAAATTTCAGTTTATTTGTCCAATCTCTTCAATCATGCCGTCTCTTTCTCCTTCTTCGTCTTCTCTTCCCGTGGGTTGTTTATTGCTTTCTCGTTTGGAAATGGGCACTTGCTCCCTGCTATCTAAGATTCATTATGTTGATGCCCAATGGCAGACAAACTACATAAGGGTTTTTTTTTTTTTTTTTTTTTGCCAGTATAACAATTTAAAACTAAAAGAGTGAGACTGTCATAATCTCTGTGATGTAATACTGGCTAACATTCTGCAATCACTTTTGAACTAACTTTGAATAAATCATAGGATCAGCACACATAACTAAATGTGTCATTTACTGACATTTTCTTAGGACTATCTGATACATAAAATAAATATACAGGTGCATCTCAATAAATTAGAATGTCGTGGAAAAGTTCATTTATTTCAGTAATTCAACTCAAATTGTGAAACTTGTGTATTAAATAAATTCAATGCACACAGACTGAAGTAGTTTAAGTCTTTGGTTCTTTTAATTGTGATGATTTTGGCTCACATTTAACAAAAACCCACCAGTTCACTATCTCAACAAATTAGAATATGGTGCCATGCCAATCAGCTAATCAACTCAAAACACCTGCAAAGGTTTCCTGAGCCTTCAAAATGGTTTCTCAGTTTGTTCACTAGGCTACACAATCATGGGGAAGACTGCTGATCTGACAGTTGTCCAGAAGACAATCATTGACACCCTTCACAAGGAGGGTAAGCCACAAACATTCATTGCCAAAGAAGCTGGCTGTTCACTGTGTGCTGTATCCAAGCATGTTAACAGAAAGTTGAGTGGAAGGAAAAAGTGTGGAAGAAAAAGATGCACAACCAACCGACAGAACCACAGCCTTATGAGTATTGTCAAGCAAAATTGATTCAAAAACTTGGGTGAACTTCATAAGGAATGGACTGAGGCTGGAGTCAAGGCATCAAGAGCCACCACACACAGACGTGTCAAGGAATTTGGCTACAGTTGTCATATTCCTCCTGTTAAGCCACTCCTGAACCACAGCCAATGTCAGAGGCGTCTTACCTGGGCTAAGGAGAAGAAGAACTGGACTGTTGCCCAGTGGTCCCAAAGTCCTCTTTTCAGATGAGAGCAAGTTTTGTATTTCATTTGGAAACCAAGGTCCTAGAGTCTGGAGGAAGGGTGGAGAAGCTCATAGCCCAAGTTGCTTGAAGTCCAGTGTTAAGTTTCCACAGTCTGTGATGATTTGGGGTGCAATGTCATCTGCTGGTGTTGGTTCATTGTGTTTTTTGAAAACCAAAGTCACTACACCCGTTTACCAAGAAATTGGAGCACTTCATGCTTCCTTCTGCTGACCAGCTTTTTAAAGATGCTGATTTCATTTTCCAGCAGGATTTGGCACCTGCCCACACTGCCAAAAGCACCAAAAGTTGGTTAAATGACCATGGTGTTGGTGTGCTTGACTGGCCAGCAAACTCACCAGACCTGAACCCCATAGAGAATCTATGGGGTATTGTCAAGAGGAAAATGAGAAACAAGAGACCCAAAAATGCAGATGAGCTGAAGGCCACTGTCCAGAAACCTGGGCTTCCATACCACCTCAGCAGTGCCACAAACTGATCACCTCCATGCCACGCTGAATTGAGGCAGTAATTAAAGCAAAAGGAGCCCCTATCAAGTAAAAAGATCTGGTTGTAGAGACAACCATATATATATATATATATATATATATATATATATATATATATATATTATTATTATTTTTTATTTTTTTATTTTTTTTATTTTTTTTAATTTATTTGTTTGTTTTTACATCTTTACTTTTTTTTTTTTTTTTTACATTTAGGTAATGAGAATAGGACTGGATTGTTATGAAAATAAACTGTAAAAAGTTGTAAACTGCAATTATTACCTTAAAGACCTATGGGATTTAATCCATTAAAATAGTTCCCTGAGTCTGTCAGGTGCAGCAAAGGAACACCGCAAAAAATGTATTAAATATAATGACAATACTGATGTAGTTAACTTGGTGCAATTAATTTACATGTTAATATCCCATCTATCTCCCAAAACTTAGAGAGTGATAAGTTTCCTGGCTGCTGTAAACAGGCCTCAGCAATGATGGTTTTCAGTGACCCAAATCTGTGTGAAATGCGTCAGAAAGAGCAAGACAAGCAAAAGAAAACCCTCAGCCAACTGTTAATTTCATCCATTTTCCTGAGGATATCCAGAATTATTTTCTATTGAATAATATGTCCCTTGAAACATACCTGGGTCAGTTTTCATATGATTTAAAAAGAGAGCAACATTAAAAACAAGTACAAACACTTGAATTCAGCAATGCAATTTGGCTGCATTTTTATGGGTTGCATTAATGGTTAGCTCAGAAAATTCAAAAGCACTACATATAACAGACCTCAGGCAAAACACATGCTTATTTCATCTCACCAAATGCTCATACAAAACCTTCATCGCTTTAACAATGAGGTTTGTTGTATGTATATTTTGTGACCTTTAAATGTAAATGTGCTTGCATATGAATCTTATGGATAGCTATTTAATGTGTAAGTAATTATTTAAAGTATTTGAAGCAGCATCGTTTCATTGACAACCTTCTCACGCTTTCGAAATTAGAGCACTTTTATCCTCACGAAATCTTGCACCACGGAAATGAACCTGTTTAAAACAGTATAGCGCATGCATGAGGAAGCTTCATTTAGTGGGTTAATAAGACCTCGGATTCATCTATATTTAGTTGAACCAGTGGAAACCATGCTAAAAACCCCTGTGGCTGTCCCATCGCTCTTCTCTCAGCACAACGCGATTGGCACTTTTTTATAGCACCATGGCCTGAATAACAAGATGAATTTAGAAAATGAAGACTGCAGCATTGCTTGGATGTTACACATTCTACACATGCTTGTGTTTTGTTGCCAACAAACGCAACTACACATGATGCAGTGTTGGTTTGTGTGTGTGTGTGCTTTACATAATTTAAAGAGTCTTAATATAGTCCTTTATCAGTGTTATAACACTGGATCTCTCCTTCTGCTTAAATAAAGTGTGCAGGCACAATGGATAACATGGTCTTCAATCATGCAAATCAAATCAATAAGGAAACAGCTGCACTTAAATAGCATCAAAGTCCTTCCTGCACAATTAAGCATCTCTAAGCTGACCTGGGGTTATATGCTGGAGTTTTATGTCTTCATTAGAGCGCTTTCCACCCTCAAACGCAGCCTGCTGGTTGTGCGCATGCATACTTGCACGAAAGTCATCACTATTATTATTACACAGGCTTATTGCTTAGAAAAAGCCCTAACCCTAAATATTGATCTTACAGTGTAGCTTGTCCTGTGCAACTTGTGCTGTTGACATGAATGATACCTTAAAAGAATATTCGGTTAAGCCACAGTTTTTTGTGCGCAAATTGTGACAATCAGTGTTGAGGAGTAACTAGGTACTGTAGGCATGTAACGGAATCACGTAATTTAATTACAAAATAAATGTAACTGTAATCAGTTACAGATACTGAGAAATGATGAAATGTGTGATTAATTACAGTTGCTTAATTAAATGTTATCGATAACGATAAACTGATTAATAGTCAAAAACATTTGTTAGAAATTCCAAAATGTAATCAGTTACGTTACTTTAATAATGGAATTTAAATTGTTACACTACTTATTGCATTTTAAATAGGGTAACTTGTAATCTCTAACCTATTACATTTCCAAAGTAACATTCCCAGTACTGGTTACAATGATGATTACCACGAAACTTAATTTTCACTTGTTTGTTCTTTAAAAAGAAAGAAAGAAAGAAAGAAAGAAAGAAAGAAAGAAAGAAAGAAAGAGAAAGAAAAATAATTCTGGGTAACAGTGAAGTATTTATATTAAAGTTTCATGAAATTAAAATTAACAAATTAATAAGATAGATAGATAGATAGATAGATAGATAGATAGATAGATGATAATAAACACACAACAAAATGACAAATACTTTAACTAAAATTAACATGAAAATGAAAAATATAAAAATTTTACTAATTCAAAATATAAAAAAACTATAATCTCAATTTATACTAACATGCTGGACGTATGGGGCGAACACTGAAAATACTCAAAGTTTCAATAAACAGCCAATAAGATGTAAACAGTGTGCATATGAACATGGTGTTAGTGTCAAAATGTCACTTCCTAACTTTTTATACGAAAAGTTAAATATAATTTTTCAACCTTGTCACTAAAAACTGCTTTACTGCTCCAATAATACAAGATTTACCAGAAGAATAAGTGCTTTTATAAAATTATAAGCTTCACATTTCTGCTTTTAAATCCTCCAGAACTGGCCCAATTTGCTTTTAAGTACCTCATCATAACCTCCATTTTTCTACTTTATTTTTTATTTTATTTTATTTTATTTTTATTTATGCCGTAATCAACACATAACATCGATTGAGCTTAACCTACTAAACCTGAAATATTCCTTTAAATTGTGTGGTTTATTGAGGAAATGTGTGATAATACTTTTCTAAGTCATCAGGACCATAAAATGGATAACAAAATAAAAAAAAAATCATTAGATTTACATTAATGGAGGGAGCTGAACCATATCTACAGATCAGAGACATTTGACATTTGAGCTCTTTTGACTTGTGCGGTCACACTTGCTGCTGTTCGGCATAATTTCACAGACAAACAGTAATTTAAATAGGAATCAGCAAACAATTTCCCTATGCAGATTTCACCAATGTTCATATTAGTTTTTCAACCAATTTAACCGAAGTGTTGCTAGTGTGACTTCTTAGAACACCTTAGCAACCATAAAGTAAAGAATGTGCTTGTGTTTTAAGTATGCAAGAGCATCCACGAGCACGTGTCACATCTGCCTGGCAAATGCGTCAAAAATGACGTGTGAACGCAGAGTCTGAAAACAAGCCCAAGGACAAACTGCGCTTACACAAAAGACTCTCTAAAGGAGTAGGAGGACAGAGCGATGTAACTGGAGAACAGTTTCAATTACCTAACCATTACAAGAGCACTAATGAAGTCTCCTCAGATCTGCAGTTACTCACTATGGACAACGACTCTAGACTCCACCCTCTCACCTCAAACAAGGGTGGATGCCAAAATGCAGATGGGTGTGTGAGAACAGGTTGCTTTACATGGTGTTCTGTCAGTTATGATAAACATCACAAGAATGAGAATGAGTCAAAGTTAAACATTGGAGCAAAGGACTGAAGCCAGTGTAACCACACATAACTGACATTTTGACATGAGGACATTTTTAGAGTAGATTCTTGTTCTTTCAGTTTTACAAGAATGCTAAATGAATAAAAGGCTCAAACCTTTTACATAAAAAGCTCTTGACTGAGATGGATCTTCAAAACACTGCAGAATCAGATTCACATCATATGATTTTCCATTACTTGTTGCTTTTTGTAAACAGAAGAGAAACTATTTAAGATGTGCCTGCAAAGGTTATGATATCTTTGAACTTTAAATGTAAATATCAATATGGTTTTGTTGTAGAAAACAAAACTCCAGCCAAATAGCCGGACTACAGAGAGCAGGCAGAAGAAGAGCTGCTTTTCTTCTAACTGTCCAGGGTAATGTGCTCTACCGTTGAATCATTTTGTGTGTTAAAAGGAACAATCCCTGAGAGCTCAGAGAAGTGTGCGGATTCTGGGAAACAGTCCAGCGAGTGAGAGGAAGATACAGAATCAAACAAACAAAGACTCTTTCTGCCTCCCTCATACTGACACATTTGGACCCATGGGATAGATAGATAGACAGACAGACAGACAGACAGACAGACAGCCATACAGACAGACAGACAGACAGACAGACAGATAGACAAATAGATAGATAGATAGATAGATAGATAGATAGATAGATAGATAGATAGATAGATAGATAGATAGATAGATAGATAGATAGATAGATAGACTGGGAAACTGACGGACAGACAGATAGACAGACAGACAGACAGACAGATAGACAGACAGATAGATAGATAGATAGATAGATAGATAGATAGATCTTTTTATTTAAAACTGGAGTTCAAAATAGAAGTGCCAAATTAGGAAATCATAAACAAAAAGGATACTCCACACACAAATGATGAGTTGTTTGCTCACCCTCACACCCTCAAATGGTATTTTCTTTCAGTTGTGGAACAAATATTGTATGATTGTCTGTTGTCTTCTGTACAGGAAAGAAATGCATACAGGTTTCGGAACAACATGAGCATGAGTTAATGGTGACAGATTTTTTTTAATTACTATTATTTGGGTGGAGTATCCTTTTGAGCTGTGTAGCCTCAAGTATATTCAAGATGTTGAAAAAAAAAATACTTGATGGTCACAGCACTTGACATTTTTAGAGTCATTAGATCAAAATATTTGTTGAAAACATTTTTCAAAATGGCTTGAAAAAATGTGAATTATTAATCATGATTTCAGAAAGCTTTCAAATATATAACTTTTTTATTTTATTTATTTTTATGCTACATTTTAAATATTATGACTTTTGAATCATTAATATCTTGGAGTTTTGAGATATTCCATTTGAATACCTCAATTAATATTGCATTTTTGTTTTAATAGGTCATTATACTCATATATTTAAAATAACCGAATATTAAAAAAAAAAAAAAATGTCTTTGAATTTTCTTTATTCCAATCAATGGCTTTTTAAAAAGCATTTGAATGTTCTTTTGGATAACCTAATTGATCTGGATGAAATATGAGCATCACAATTGTTTATGTTTGTTTTGCTGAATGTTTTCTTTCTTTCTTTCATCTTTCTTTCTTTCTTTCTTTCTTTTTTTTTTTTTGACATCATACAGTGTTAAATGTGTTGATAACCTTAGGATATCACTGAGTTAGATGTGATATACTGGGATGATAAATAAAAAGATTATAGGATGATTCTCCTGGTTTCAGAACTATGGACAGCGCCGATATATTTTCCTGGCTTTTTGTCTCAGGTCACACGCAAGTTACCAACACGCCAAAAAAACAGTATTACATTCTCTTGCCTTGTAGCGTCAAAATCGTACTTGGTTACTTTCGTAACCTAGGTTCCCTTAGATATGGGAATGAGTACTATCCGCTTCGCCGCCGCATCTTAGATTTCTTCGAATGAAGCGACTGAGGCGTGCAGCTCATAGCACAGCGAGGAACGCAGTACTCGTTCCCATATCTAAGGGAACCAAGGTTACGAAAGTAACCGAGTACGTTCCCTGTCGATATTTTCACTCGTACTGCATCATAAGACGCTTGTATGGGAACCAGTACAATCACGCCGTGCTATGATGGGGAACGACTCACAGCCAAGACTCCCATGGGAGAAGACCCAGGGGAGTCAATGGAATACACCAAGCACAGGCTGAGCCATCAGGGTCATCCATGGCCTGGGTGTCGTCCCCTATAGTTTATACCTGGTATCCATATAATATGGACCGTCCAGGTGAAGGAGGGACTTCAACAACGCTGGTCAAGTGAACCCATAAGACTGCTAAACTAGCCGGAGGCGGCAAACTAAGCAGAAAGGACTCTGGCCTGTAAGGCAAGGACGTCCAGGTTGTAAAACCTTACAAATGTGGACGGCGAGGACCAGCTGGCCGCCTCACAAATTTCCGAAATGGACACCCCGCTGGACCATGCCCAGGAAGAGGTGATACCTCTGGTGGAATGGGCTCTGACTCCAATGGGGCACTGCAAGCCCAAGGAGGAGTATGCTAGGGTGATAGCATCCACTAACCACCTGGAAATTCTTCGCTTTGTAACAGGGTGACCTTTAGTGCGGTTACCGAAGCTGACAAAAAGCTGTTCTGATCTCCTGTATGAGGCAGAACGCTCAATGTACACCCTCAGGGCCCTGACGGGGCAGAGCAGGGATAATTCCTGGTCATCCGTCGAAGGGGAAAGAGCGGAAAGCGCTATGACCTGGGCTCTGAATGGAGTGGAGAGCACCTTAGGTACCAGCCTTGGTTTCAGGACAACCTTGGAGTCATTAGCCCCGAATTCCAGGCAAGCAGGGTTGATGGAAAGGGCCTGTAGGTCTCCTACTCGCTTAACCAACACCAGCGCTAACAGCAGGGCAGTTTTAAATGAGAGTGATCTGAGGCTCGTGGTTTGCAATGGTTCAAACAGGGGGCCTTTCAAGGCCCTTAGTACGGTTGGTAAGTCCCAAGGTGGAACTGTACGAGGACGCGGGGGGTTAATTCTCCTGGCGCCTCGTATAAACTGGACTACTGCACTATTCCTGCTCACCGATCGGCCAGCAATAGGGGCATGGAAAGCCGCTATGGCTGCCACGTAAACTTTGATGGTGGATGAGGAATGCTGTTTATCCAGCATCTCCTGCAGAAACGAAAGAACCACTGATACATCAGAGGTAACCGAATCTAAGTCACGGTCTTGACACCAAGCCGAGAAAATAGACTATTTCAGAGCATAGAGGCGTCTGGTAGACGCGGCTCTAGCTTCTGCCATAGTGTTTAAGACACGCTCTGGGAGGTCAAAAAGCTCCCGTTGAGCGGCCACACATGCACGGCCCATAACTCGGGCCGTAGATGCCACAGCATGCCGTTCGCTTGAGAGAGGAGGTCCCGTCTCAAGAGAATGGGCCACGGGGCCGCTTCGAGCAGCTGGAATAACTCCGACACCCACGGCTGGTTCCTGGGGGCTATTAGAAGAAGCTTGTGCCGTTGTTCCCTGACTCGTCTAAGTACCTGCGGTAGCAAAGCGATTGGAGGGAACGCATAGAGCGGGAGGCTGGGCCACTCGTGGGCCAGGGCATCCGTGCTCTTCATGAAAAAGGTTGGGCAATGAGAGTTGTCTTCAGAGGCGAAGAGGTCTACTCGAGCTCTGCCAAAGGCTTCCCAGATTTTCTGAACCGCAAGTGGGTGGAGTGTCCATTTTTCTGAGGAGACGTTGTTCCTTGACAACATGTCCGCTCCTTGGTTCATTTTGCCCGGCACATGCATCGCCTTCAGTGAGCGCAGATTGGTCTGAGCCCAAACAAGAAGGTCGTTCACCAGTGTGCAGAGGTGCTTCGAGACAAGGTCGCCCTGGTGATTTATGTATGACACCACGGACCTGCTGTCTGAGCGTATTAGCACATGGTGTCCCCTTATGTCCGGCAGGAAGAATTGACAGGCACGGCACACTGCTAGCATCTCTAGGCAGTTGATTTGCAGACCCAACTCTTCTTCGGACCAAAGACCGAAGGTCGGTTTGCCTTCGCACAGCACTCCCCAACCCTTGTTGGAAGCGTCTGTCGTGAAAACCTTTCTTCTGTGCGCCGTGTCTAAGATCACACCCTGCTTCAGCCAGAGGGGATCCCTCCAACGGGCCAGGGCTGATACACAGGCCCGAGTCACCGTTATGCGATGGCGACCGTGACGCCAAGCTGTGGAAGGAATACTCTGCTTCAGCCAGAACTGGATGGGTCACATGTGAAGCAGGCCCAACTGAAGTACTGGCGAAGTTGCTTCCTTGAAGGAGGCCAAGCGGCGCTGAATCGTCATGGCTCATTCCACTGAGACAGTTGCTGTCATCTGCACTGAGTCGATAACTGTCCCCAGGAATGACACTCATTGGCTGGGTGACAGTACGCTCTTGGCAAAGTTGACCCCGAGCCCCAGGCAATCTAAGTGGCTGAGGAGGAGGGTCTTGTGCGATGTTGAAACTGCCTCTGACTGGGCCAGAATGAGCCAGTCGTCGAGGTAGTTGAGGATATGGATTCCCATCTGTCGCAGAGGGGAGAGAGCCGCATCCATGCATCGCGTAAAAGTGCGGGGAGCCAGGGACAGCCCAAATGGAAGGACCCTGTATTGATATGCCACCACCTCGAATGCGAATCTCAAGAATCGTCTGTGATGGGGGGCTACCTGGATGTGAAATTATGCGTCTTTCAGATCCAGTGACATGAACCAGTCCCCTGGGCATATTTGCGAGAGGATCTGCTTCAATGTGATCATCCTGAATGACCTTTTTACCAGGGCGTGATTCAGGAGTCTGAGATCTAGAATAGGTCGCAGGCCACCGTATTTTTTTGGGGATGAGGAAGTAGCGGCTGTAGAAGCCTGACTCGCTCTGGGCTGGAGGAACGACTTCTATGGCTCCCTTTACCAGCAGATTCATCACCTCTGCGCGCAGGACTTGAGCGTCCTTGCTGCGCACTGTGGTGGCGACCACACCGCGGAAGTGTGGTGGTCTTCGAGTGAATTGGAGTGAATAATCTCGTCTTATCATAGCCATTACCCATTCTGACACACCAGGGATGGCCTGCCAGGCCTCGGCCGGTTGGACGCGGTTGGATGACCGGGCGCTAGAGTGGGCCCGTGGGGAACCAATAACACACTTCCCTCTGTACCCTGCACTGAGCGGGATGACAAGAGGCACATTAGAGGCTGCGAGACTCGGGCCCCTCCTTCCATCAATCCGAGACTCGGGACTCGGTAGCGAGACTCGGGCCCCTCCTCTTCCTGCCTGGCTGATCAGGAGGACTTCTGAGGCGTCGGATCCAAGGTGATCTTGGGCCGGGGTCCTTGGCGCTTCGGGAAGGGGTAGCGTCTTGCCGAGCAGGAACGCCCTCTATCCTGCTGATCCTTAGGAGGTCGGGGCTCGGGAGTGGCCGGCGTTGGCTTGGCGGGCTGCTGAGTCGGCGAGGCTTGGGGCGACTAGAAGCAGCAGAAGAGCTGGCGCGTTTCAGGAGGAAGTGTCGCATCGCTTGAGACGACTTCTGAGCCTCCGTAAAACACTCTGCAAAGCCCTCCACAGCTGGCCCAAACAGGCTGTTCAACGAGACCGGAGCATCAAGGAAGGGAACTTTATCCACCTCTTTCATCTCCGTCAACATGAGCCAAAGGTGGCGTTCCAACACTACCAGGCTGGACATCGACCGCCTGATAGCCCAGGCGGTGGCTTTGGTGGCACGCAGGGCCAGGTCCATCGCGCTCCTCAGGTCCCTGAGTGAAGCTGCATCGAGACCGGTCTCCTCACTGGTGAGCATCTTGGCCTGGAAGACCTGGAGCACAGCCATAGAATGCAGCGCCAAAGCCGCTTGTCCAGCTGCCGAGTAGGCGCATCCAGCGAGTGCAGACGTGGCTCTGCACAGCTTGGTCGGATGGCTCGCCCTCGCTTTCCATCCGATAGCCGTGGGAGGGCAGAGATGCGTGGCCACGGACTCACCCAGAGGGGGCAGGTGCTCGTATCCCTTCTCTTCAGCGCCATCAACGGAGGTGAGGGCAGAGGAAGCAGAAGGACGGATGCAAGACGAGTAGGGGGTGCGCCACGATTTAGTGAGATCGTTGTGGACTTCGGGGAAGAAAGGGGACGAGCGTTGACGGGGGGCTTGCTGGCGCTCCGGGAGAAACCACTTGTCCAGCCTGCTGCGAGACGGCTCCTCAGGCGGAGACCACTCGAGCCTGAGCTCACTGACAGCCTTAGTCATCACACGGACGAGCTCTGGCATCTGGGTCTGGCGCTGCGTGAAGAGGACGGCGGCAAGAGGGCGGGGTCAGACACTGAGCCCGATAACTCCTCCGCGTCTGAAGCCTCCAGAGGAAGACTGTCATCCATCTCATCGTCACTCCCATCGAACGAGATCATGTTGCTCGCAGCCGCGGGGGGACGCTGATCAGGTTGAGTGAAGAGGCCGCTCGAATCCTCTGCCCCGTTGTCTTTTCCTCGCAGGTCACTGGGAGGAAGAAGACGGGAGGGCGCGAGGGGCGGAGTCGCTTTCTGAAAAGAAAGCTATCCGCGACCGCAGAGAGGCAAGACTGAAACTCTCGCAATGAGAGCAGTCAGTCCCGCTGAGCGCAGCGTCAGCGTGGGATTTCCCCAAGCATGACACACACTCACCGTGACCATCATCAGCATGCAGGGGAGTTCTGCATGTCTTACAATGACGGCGCGGCATTTGAAACAACGCCGTCAAAATTTGCTCTTTTGTGAGGCTCTTTTAGATAGTTGCCGGATGCCGGCAGGGGATAGACCGGGATCTGCGAGTTGAGCGCTGCAAAAGGTCCAATCCGGCTGCTGAGGCGTTTCAACGGTGAATTTCGGTGTCAGCGAAGAGTCAGTGAGGAAGAAGCTTCGTCGCTGAAGAGAAGAAATCTGAGATGTGTCGAAGCGGCTGCTTATATAGCCACAGTCCCCGCCCGTTTTGATGGGCTATGGCGGGCTGCTCAGCCATAGGCTCGCTCGTCGCCGCCGCCGAGCCATTGGTTCATTTTTATAGCACTGCACGAACCAATGGATGTGCAGTTTCACTGCGTGATTGAAAAGGCTTCAGTTGAAAGTGGAAAAAATTTGTTTTTCCCATACAAGCGTCTTACGACGCAGTACGAGTAAAAATTTCGACAGGGAACAATAGCATTTCACGGTATAAAGCGTGAACGAACAATAAAAACTAACATACTGTATTTCTAAATCAATCATAAAACCTAACATTTTTCAATTACCATCGAAACTCCACCATTCCCCAAATTAACTAATGCAACATTGCGGGTCTGCAACATCGAGAGGGTTTGCATAAAGATGAACTCCCTGCTGCGCTCCAAATGTCAATCAGAGTGACATTTGTGCGTGTCCTTTCATCTTTATGAAGGTGGGGGTTCGTGCTTTCATTGACATTCTGAATGGAAGTCCGTGCCTTTGCCACACGTGTGTATTCCAAGCACGCCAGAGACAACCAATGCGGCACATACAGCCATTTATTGATAGTGTTTCAACAAGATTTGGGTATGGGCAGGGTATGAATTATAGGGGGTGATCTGACTCAGCTACAAGCTTTAGCACCACTAAGGAGGTCAAAGAAAACCACTGGGGGACATCCTTGCTGAAAAAAAAAACAAAAAAACAAAACAATAGAAACTATCACAGAATGTGTAATGGTTTTACTGGTTGTATGGGAATTGTACTGGTTTTAATGGACATTGTAATGGTTCCTATTGGTCTCTATTGGGCGCCTTCTATTGGTGGCTTGTTAAAACCACTAAATCTCAGTGGAATATGTCACACTATACAAACACACTACAGGAAACCATTTTTTACAGTTTTAATGGTTAATTGTTAACTGTAAAAAATTATCGTGATTTTAACGGTAAAAGACTGTAACAATGCTACAGTAAAAACCTGTTAAATGATTAACAGTAAGTTCCCTTACTATATACGGTGAATAACTGTAATAGATCTAACCTTTGTTTTCGAGAAAGTAGCCTCAGAGTCAACACTCATAGACCGTGTCCACACCCTACACCGTCATTCACTAGTCCCTACATTAATTCACTATATAGTCCACTAGACAGAGTGATTGAGAAGAAATGAGTGAATTCAGACACTGATGAACACCTGCTGTTAATAAACACAATCACTGAAGGAAAGAACAAGAGACACAACTACAACTGACTTCCAGTCACAGCCTTAGATGAAATCAACTGAAATAAAACAGCAGAGGAAGATTAAACAACTCCACAAACAGCATTACCAGCTTCACTCATTACTAACCAGTTTGACTTCGTCATATATCTACAAAAATTATTTTAAAATTAACATAGGTTTATCTTGTTTTGAAAATGTTATGTTTGACCTCATCATTTTGCTGATCAGTGTTTGCTTCAATTGGGCTTTTGACCCTTGACTCAGTAATGATAGTTTTTTTTTTTGACTGTTGAAACTGAGTTTATGAAGCGCATTTGTTATGACAAGAAAAATTGTAATTAAGCAGTTTCGGTTAGCTGTTTATGGTGATGTCATCATCATCATCTAATGACCTGATTCACTGACCTCAATTAGTGTCAAATGATATGGGTGATTTGTAATCAATTTCATATTGCTTATGGTAACAATATTACTCCACAAGATAAGTTGACAAACTATTATGAAAAAATTTAAAAACATTTTATGCACAAAACCTTTAGAGCTACAGCACCATTTAGACACACACAGACATCAAGAATCAGCACATGAACCTCAACAATGGTGATTATTAATAATAGAAAAACAATTCATGCTGCAAAGCATGCTGGGTGCCAGTACAAAACTCCCAGCATGCATTGCAGCATGAATAAATTATGCAGCTGAATGCTCTTACTATTTTCTTTATTTACTTTTATTTTGGTGTTGTTTTGGTTGTGACTTTTCAGTAGACTGTTTTGTGATGTTCAGAGTTGAACCGATTTTTTTATTTTTTATATTTTATTTATAATTTTTGATTGTCACCAGTTTTGAGATTCATACGCTGATTGTTGATGTCTGTGTGTGTTTAAGTTCTGTCGTAGTTCAATACATTTATTTGTGCGTATTGTGCTTAGAACTGTTTCACAACATGTGATAGCTGTAGTATCAGGGGTGCAATTTAAGTGTATTAACATATCACATATTTCGTAAGGGATTAAACACTGGGTTAGATCAGTTAATCAGGCTACATTGTAATGGGTTTGACATCACAAACATCAATCTTATCTGATCATAGATTCTTTTGGCTTTTCTTGCTTTAAAAACTGAGCTTAATAAACACAGCTAATTAAAGCAACCAAAGAAAAGCTAGCTTTAAAAAGTCAAGGTTCAAGAGCCCAACTAAAGCAACCACTGATCGCCATTATGGTGACTTCAAATGAAAGTACAAGACCTAAAATCTCAATAAGAGCTTTTGTACACATATGACAGAAATAAAGTGGTTAGTAATAAAAATAAGAAGCTGTTGTTGTGGTGCTGTTTAATCACCCTCTGCTGAGATCTTGAGTCTTAAAATTTCTGATTTAATGTGTTTTATTGCAGTTGATTTCATCTTTGGCTTTGGCTGTAAGTTTTGTTTCTCTGCTCTTGTTTCTCTTTCCTTCGGTGAGTCTACTTGTTAACAGCAGGTGTTCATCACTAAAGCTCAATCCTCAATCCTCAACTTAATTCTCTCATTAACTTCATCACTGCTTCAGTGTCACTTCAATACTCTGTAGTGTTGGACACATATAAGTGCTCTTTAAAACTGAGGATTTTGCTGTGGGATTAAAGGGGTTAAATGTGTGAGATGAAAAAAAAAAGTATTTTTAATAGAAATATACTGTTAATTTAATTTACAGAAGAAAACAGCCAAAAAAAAAAACAAAAAAAAAACAGCCAAAAAACAAAAACAAAAACAAAAAAAAACAGTAGATTATTGGCAACCACAGCTGCCTGTATTTCCAGTCTGTCCTCGCTGCAGCCTGTAGCACGATGACGTACTGGATCAGATCTAATACGTAGTGATGTTTGACACGCATGTGCAGTATTGGATTTTAACGCGCATGCACAAAGTGGGGCTGTCATTAAAGCTAGTATTATATGTAAATTAAACTGTAATTAGGAGATATATAGGTGTGTTTCATAGGCTTACACAAATTATAGTATACTGTGATTTTAAACCAGTAGTCCAGTCTATTCAAACTTTAAGTAAGGATGGCATAGTTTTGAATGAAAGAGTTTATTTTTTATTAGTTTGATTCGTTTTGGAAATACAAATCTACTAATTACAATTTTGTTTGCTCTTTATGAAAAAAAAGGGTTCTATTGTCTTTATTTTTCCATAATAGTCTTATAGTTCTGTCAATAATTCGTTCATGAATCAAATATTTTTCGTTCTCACTCTCTGTGCTATAGGCCTACGTAACAGAGTATAAAAGTTATAGGCCAACTAAAATATGCGGACATCTTTTTTATATAGTATAAAAATAAAAAGAAGAAAAACCATCCTGTCAGTCGGGGTTCCATTAGCCAATAGACCCGTTATCCCGGGTTATACCATGTTTTTACAGTCAATCCTATGTCCAACAAATAAATACACACACGGTCGGACAAGGTATATTAACACAAAGATGACCATTTCTATTTTTTTTTTTTTTTTTTTGTGTGTTATTCAAATGCAAGTTAAATCTCTGGAGACAGACAGACCTAATGGCTAAAGATATACCATCCATTCCGTTACGAGAGTGCTCTCTCTCTCTCTCTCTCTCTCTCTCTCTCTCTGGAGACTTTTTTTGAGTGTTTTGAGTGTATCAGAAGATGTGTGAAAAGCAACTAATAAAACATTTATTTTACCTGACTGAGGCGTTATTAGCGAAGTAAAGTCTTAATATAAATTTAATGTTTTTTTTTTTATTTAATTTTTTTTATTATTATTAGCCTATTGAAAATGTTTGTTATAGCTATATTAGAATAATATGAAATCTAAATAAACAAAACAGATTGGCATTAATTTAATATCCCCAATTAAATTTAAATAAACATGATGGATACAATAAAAAAAAAAAAGACATTTAGGCTAACTCTGTCAGAGTGATGTATATCTTTATAATTAGCTATTTACAGTGCAACGTCTGCATATGAAGAGTTCGTTTGCAAAAACAGATAACTCGGTTTAAAAAAAAAAAAACAACTCCGTTTTTAACAATTCTCAGAAATCATGTTTCTTAATTGTGCATTCCAATTAATCTCAATCAAACTGCAGTTGGGTTATTTTGACTAGGTTAAAAAATAACTAAAAAAACAGCTAATTAACAGAACAAAACACAATAAAAACATAATAACATTATAAAAAACAAGATTTTTGAAAATTAAAAAAAAAACGGAGCTATCTGTTTTTGCAAATAAACCCTTCATATCATGTTACAGTGCTTATTGTATCCTCATAATAATGGATACAGCACTGATGTGGGCATCCTCGTGATATGAAATGAAAAAATAAATAAATAAATAAATAAACTTTGAAGTCGCCAGTAAAGACAAAAACATTGTGGATGAATTTAGACATTAAAGGTTTTACATTGTAATGTAATGTAGGTCATCGCGTATTGTAATGTAGGTCAAAAACCCTTGCTACATGTATTGCGTTAGACTTCACTTAGACTAAGTCGTTAGACTAATTCGCTTTGGATAAAAGCGTCTGCAAAATGATTAAATGTAAATAAAAATATGACTTTATTTGAGACCTATACAGCGC
The DNA here is from genome assembly GCA_039654775.1 of Spinibarbus caldwelli. NCBI lineage: Eukaryota > Metazoa > Chordata > Actinopteri > Cypriniformes > Cyprinidae > Spinibarbus > Spinibarbus caldwelli. The sequence continues at coordinate 22,897,689 of CM077261.1, read as the reverse complement.
ATGCGTGTAAAACATCCACTACGTAGTGGATATAGTCCAGTATGTCATCGTGCTACAGGCTGCAGCGAGGACCTCTTGTGTATTTCTCCCCAAGTACTCCTCGCTACAGACTGTAGCGCGGTGACGTCAGGTATATTGACGTCATGCACGTGCATGACTTAATGCATGTCTTTAAAATGCATCCGCTGTACGGACTCTGATTTTAACCCATAGTAGATGGTGGTAATGCTCTATTTAAGATTGCGAACCGCCAATAAAAACGAATAAGAAGAAGACTCTGATTTTAATACCAGATGTTTGTAATACAAAGAGGAATTCGGTGGAAACAAAAGCAGTAAGTCAATGAGCATAATTTATGTTTTTATGCTTTTTATTATCTTGATTTTGTATATATATATATATATATATATATATATATGATTAATGTATATACATGATTAATATATGCATTAATTATGTTGGTACATCTATAAATAACTAAATGTAGGCTAATGAAATAGGCCTAATTATACTCATTTATCTCACATAGCAACCACAATGTTCACAAAGTGTGTGTGTGTGTGTGTGTGCGCGCACGCACGAGAGAGAGAGAGAGAGAGAGAGAGAGAGAGAGAGATAGAGAGAGAGAGAGAGAGAGAGAGAGAGAGAGAGAGAGAGAGAGAGAGAGTATGCCATACTGTAAACAGAAGTCTTACCATGGGAGAGATTGCTAAATTACTTTAATAATAATAATTAATAATAATTTGTTACATTTATATAGCGCTTTTCTGGGTACTCAAAGTGGTTTACATAGAAGGGGGGAATCTCCTCAACCACCACCAACTTTAACTCACCCTTCACTTTACAATAACATCCTGTTAGTTAATGCATTAATAAACAAGAAGATGGCGCCGCAGATGGCAGCTACTGTGCTTTGCTCTTCAGTGTTTGTACTGTTTTTATTTGTTTTTCCTGTTTCTTTGTTTCTCAAACACCATCAGTTTTACCAGGGATGACCTGCTGAACATTCGGCAGAACACGCCACAAAATCTTTTACCGGTTTTTGATTATTCGGACGTTTTGCTGGACATTGTAGTTGGCGGAGCCGTAGCTCTGGTCAAACGCTTCAGGACGTGCAGACGGGGGAAGCAAGCCGGCGCGCTCATGAAGCTCAGACAGCGCAGATTTGCCTAGCATCCATCTGGCGAATCTCCGCTCTCTACCCAACAAAACGGACGAACTCCTTCTGCTCTCCCGGACAAACAGGGACTTTTCAAACTCTGCTGCTCTGTGTTTCATGGAAACCTGGCTGAACGACGCCATACCGGACAGCGTGCTACATCTGCCTAACTTCCAGCTGATCAGAGCAGATCGCGAGGCAGAATCAATGGGGAAATCACGCGGCGGCGGGACGTGCTTTTACATCAATGAGAGGTGGTGTACAGATGTAACTGTGTTAAAGAAGACGTGCTGTTCTGATCTAGAAACTCTCTTCATTAACTGCAAGCCTTTCTACTCGCTGCGAGAGTTTTGCTCATTCATTCTCGTGAGTGTTTACATTCCTCCGCAAGCGCACGTGAGCTCCGCTTTACAGAAACTCACTGATCAGATCACAGACACAGAACAACAACACCCGGACTCTGTTTTAATCATTCTCGGGGACTTTAATAAAGCAAATCTCTCTCGCGAACTGCCAAAATACAGACAGCACATCACATGTCCCACCAGAGACAGTAATATATTGGATCACTGTTACACAGCGATAAAGGACGCATATCACTCTGTTCCACGGGCAGCTTTAGGACTCTCTGATCACTGTTTGGTTCATCTTATACCAATCTACAGGCAGAAAATCAAATCTCAAATCTGAAAAACCTGTATTAAGAACTGTTAAAAGATGGACTAATGAAACAGAGCGGGTTTTACAAGACTGTTTCTCTCTCACTGATTGGACTGTTTTTGAATCTGCTGCCAATGATCTGGATGAGCTCACAGAGACTGTAACATCTTATATCAGTTTCTGTGAGGATATGCGCATTGCTACCAAGACTCATCTAACTTACAACAATGACAAACCATGGTTCACTGCAAAACTCAGACAGCTCCGTCAGGCCAAAGATGCTTACAGAAAGGGGGATTAAGTTTTGTATAAACAGGCCAAATACACACTGGAAAAGGAGATCAGAGTGGCAAAGAGGAATTATTCCGGCAAGCTAAGGAAAAAATTCTCTTCCAGTGATTCTGCTTCAGTGTGGAAAGGTATGAAAGATATCACCAGTTACAAGACACCATCCCCCAGCACTCTGGAGAATCAACACCTGGCAGACGATCTGAATGAGTTCTATTGCAGGTTTGAAAAAAACACCCCACACCCGCCCTGAACACCTCTCCACACAACCATTCACACCTCTAGCAACCCCCCTCTCCCCCACACCTGCAATTCAGATCAGTGAAGATGATGTGCGCCAGGTCTTCAGGAAGAACAAAAGAAGGAAAGCACCAGGCCCAGACGGTGTCACCAGCCTGCCTAAAAATCTGTGCTGAACAGCTGGCCCCCATCTTCACACAGATCTTCAACAGATCACTGGAGCTGTGCAAAGTCCCCTCATGCTTCAAACGCTCCACCATCATCCCCGTCCCAAAGAAACCCAAAATTACTGGACTTAATGACTACAGGCCTGTGGCTCTAACATCTGTGGTCATGAAATCATTTGAAAGACTGGTTTTGGCTTATCTGAAGGCCTCCACTGGACCCTTACTGGACCCCCTGCAGTTTGTCTACAGAGCAAACAGGTCTGTGGATGATGCATTCAACATGGGACTGCACTTCATCCTGCAGCATCTGGACAGACCAGGGACTTATGTGAGGATCCTGTTCGTAGACTTCAGCTCCGCTTTTAACACCATCATCCCGGACACCCTTCAGGATAAACTAACTCAGCTCTCCGTGCCCACCTCCGTCTGTCAATGGATGACCAGCTTCCTGATAGACAGGCAGCAGCTAGTGAGGCTGGGAAAATACACATCCAGCACCCGCACCATCAGCACTGGAGCTCCTCAGGGCTGCGTTCTCTCCCCACTGCTCTTCTCCCTCTACACCAAAGACTGCACATCTAAAGACCCCTCTGTCAAGCTCCTGAAGTTTGAAGACGACACCACAGTGATCGGCCTCATCCAGGACGGTGACGAGTCTGCTTACAGACAGGAGGTTAAGGAGCTGGCTGTCTGCTGCAGTCTTAACAACCTGGAGCTCAAAACGCTCAAAACTGTGGAGATGATCGTGGACTTCAGGAGAAACCCCCCTGCTCTCCCCCAACTCACCATCATGAACAGCACTGTGACTGCAGTGGAGACATTCAGGTTCCTGGGCACCATCATCTCTCAGGACCTGAAGTGGGACAATCACATTGAGTCCATTGTCAAAAAGGTCCAGCAGAGGTTGTACTTCCTTCGCCAGCTGAGGAAGTTAAACCTGCCACAGGGGCTGCTGAAACAGTTCTACTCCGCCATCATTGAATCCGTCCTCTGCACTTCAATAACTGTCTGGTTCAGCTCAGCTACCAAATCTGACCTCAGAAGACTACAGAGGGTAGTCTGGTCTGCTGAGCGAATCATTGGTACAACCCTCCCCACTCTCCAAGAACTGTACTTAACCAGAGTGAGCAAAAGGGCTGGCAAAATCACTCTGGACCCCTCACATCCAGCACACTCCCTCTTTGAACTGTTGCCGTCTGGTCGATGCTACAGAGCTCTGAGCACCAGAACGACCAGACACAGGAACAGTTTCGTCCCTCAGGCAATCCATCTCATGAACACTTGACATTAAACGTGGAACACACAACACTATTATAAATTATTTATTCACCACACATACTTTTTTTTTTTTTCATTTCAAATTTGCACATATCAGACCTGTACACCATAATTGTCTATATTATATATTGTGTTTTTGCTATTTGTACATTGCCTATTTGTATATTTGTGTATTATTCTTTTATTATCTGTGTCCTTTCCTGTTGCTGTCTTTCTGTTGCACTGTAGAGCTTCTGTCACTAAAACAAATTCCTCGTATGTGTAAGCATACCTGGCCAATAAAGCTCATTCTGATTCTGATTCTGATTCTGATTAACTGCAATATTTTTGTTACAGTATACATTAATCTTTATTGATGTTAGTTAATATAAATGCAACTGTTCATTGTTATTATTAGCTCAGTTCCATTAAATAATATTAACAAATATTTTTGATTTAAATAATGTATTAGTAAATGTTGAAGTTAACAATAGCAAAGATTAATACTTAAGAAGTATTTCATTGTTAACGTTGACAAATGAAACCTAACCGTAAATGGTTACTAATTTATTTATATAGTACCGTAAGAACTCAGTACCATATGTGTGGTTGTCTTTGATGTTTTCTTTTACACCTTCATAATATGTTCATATTCTACATCATAAACATTTATTTTACCAGTTATTTATATTCCACTCCACATACAATTTTTATATATATTCTTTATAAACAAAATAATTCTCTTAGGTACTTTTCAGACAGAACAAATATTGCTTGTCCTTGTTTGAAATTTCCAATGTCAGGCATTGTTTAAAGTAGCATTTCTTACAACAAGCAAGAGATAATGCATAACATTGTTTCAGAGATTGCTTTACACTAGTGTAGCCTACTATGTAAATTCCTTTCTTCAAATGTTATTTTTAACATGTTTGTTCTCTATTTTATCTAAATCAATTGGAGTGTCTTCAACAAAGAACACAAGGAGCAGTCTCAGATGCCTTAGTACATTGGAGATGGCAGGAGCGGAGTCCTGTGATTCATCAGACCAGGCAAACATCTTCCATTGCTCCATGATCCAGGCCTGACACTCATGTGCCCATTGTAGACACTTTTGGTGGTGGACAGGGATCATCATGGGCACTCTAAGCAGTCTGTGGCTCCGCAGCGTCATACGCAAACTGTGATGCACTGTGTGTTCTGACAACTTTCTATCATGGCATCAGGACCTGTGTCAGGTAGCTGTGGGACAGCTTCATCCCTCAGGCTATCTGACTCCTGAACTGCAACTGATAATGTACAATACAATCAATACAATCAATCAGACTACACTGTGTCATATGCTGTGTGTACTGTGAATATTTCTGTGCTACTGCCCTACCATCAATCTCTTTGTGTAATGTGTATTGTTATATACGTATATCATACAGCACATCCTGATTTTGCTGAGTTAGGTGTGTTCCTAGGTCAACATATTATTCTGGAACAACATTTTAATTCAAACATTTAGTCTTGACCATCTCCCTACACCTAAACCTAACCTTAACCATGAGTAATCCCTAAAATCAGAGGAAATGATAGATGAATGACACTGATGTACAAGCACCAAACACTGATTGTAAGCCTAAACTTCACAAAAACTGTAAACTGGTTCTTCAAATCTGTTTGGTTAATCACAATGTTGTTCCAGGGTCAACAAAGATGTTGATCCAGGAACATGTCGCACTTGGTAAAATCAGGTTCTGCATATCAGCATATGATACATGTTGCACTCTTTGTTTCTGCTTTCAGGACTTAGTATATTGTTTCTCAGCATATTGCGTTAAGTATGTAAACTTAATTATATAAATGTACATTGCTATGTCCCCACACACCCCTAAACTTTTCACACATTATTTACTTGTAAATGCTGTTTTGTTGTTGTTGTTGTTGTTGTTGCTCTTCACATACACTATCATATAGACAGCCAATCAAATAACTTCAAAGAAACAGTACAGAAACAGTACAGAAACATGCACAAATGTAATGTATAAAAATAAATAAAAAGACCAGCATCTAAGCATAGAAATCAGAGTGTTCTCTATCATTTATAATTAGGCCTATATAATTTTACTTCTAATGAGACATTCGAAAACTATCAAAATCATGGAAGCTTAAGTAATAAAATACATTTTATTAAAAAAAAGTAATAAAACGCTAGTAATAACACAAGTAAGACGAGCATGCGCAGTAAAGCGAGTTACGGCACATGCGTTTGACATACATGACATGTGTTACGTCAATATACCTGACATCACCGAGCTACAGTCTGCAGCGAGGACACTCGATATTTCACTGTAAAATCAAGAAAAAAAAAAAAAAAAAAAAAACAGCAAAATACTGTAAAACCTCAACTTCTAACAGTCAACTTCCTGTTGTGTTTTGTGGGTCACCATTGTGCTGGAGAGTAGAGCCTGTGTTTAAGTCAAGGATGGACAGAGAAAGACTGATGTTATGCTGCATGTTGCTTTGTTTAAAAGGCAGTAACTGTGTAGTTACTGATGCAGTGAGAATCTCTTTCAATCACACATGTATGTGTGCTGCTGTTATCTGCAAGAGGTTTGAGTTGAGTTGGTGCTTTTAATGACTTTGCGTAAATCAGTAAGTTTTTCTTCATGGACTTAAGCAAAATAGTTTTCAATACCCTTATGCTCACATTACTTAATCATTATAAATATTAGTTTATGAACAAATGGCAGATGGACAATTTAAGTGCAGTCGGTTTCTGCAAATAAAATGAGTTAACTGAAAGGTTTGTACATTAACATTGTATCAGTTAAGGAAATACGATTTTTCACAGTAAATTTACCGTATTTTTCAAGGTAAAGTTCTGGCAACCACAACTGCCGGTATTTTACCTAAATTTAACGATTTTTTTTATTATTTTATTATTAAATTTTATTTATTTTTTTTTATTTATTTTTTTTTTTAATTTATTTTTTACAGTGTTTGTAATGGTATTTGTAGTGGATACCATTAGAATTTTGGTGATGGTTTCTATTATTTTTTTTTAAGCAGGGATAATCGTTTTAACAGGGTTGTTTCAGTAATAAACACGAATCACTGCAACAACAGGCTGATCAATCGCTTTATTATAAATTTAGATATCAAATTCTCACAAAAACTTGATTGTTTCATTTAAAATTGTAAGAGGGCGCCAAAAGACAACTGTTGCGCCAGTTGAACTTAAACAGATTGCGCACAAAAAGCTGACCTCGTTGAAAGTCATTGTATAATTCGGTTTCCGCGTAACCTACAGGTTGCATGGGTAAGACTGATTTCTCAGGCATTAATCTCACTCTGATGAACTATTAATTCATATGCTCCCCCAGGTGAGTAATGAAATGAATGCAACAAATGTCAGTGAAGGTTTTCATTTTGGGCTGCCTAACGGTTGCACTTCTCGCCGGTGCGCGTTCCCACAGCCCTCCCCTAATCGGTGGGCATCGGTGACGCGCGTCTGGGGTTCATGTTTATGTCTGTCAGGTTTCCGATTGGGCGCCGTGTGGATGTGTGATGAGCATCCGCGCGCCGTGGGCGGGAACAGCCATGCTTATAAACCACAGTACGCGCGCCGTGGGCGGGAAGACCGGACCGAGAGCGCAGCGATTCGAGAGCGAGAGGACGCGCGGCAGCGGCGGGCGGCTGTGGCTGACTGGAGCTTGCGGAGGAGGCGCGGCTTCCACTGCCCCTCCACCGAAGCAGCTGTATGGACGACCACCTCAGCCTCCTCCACTCGCCTCCGCCTTCCTCGAGCAAGCACCGGGGCAACAACCTCGTGAACCACGGCTACACCGAAGACATCATGACAATTGTTGCTTGCGACAACATGCTGGAGGAGTCCGCGGCGCTGCCTGGGCACCACTCTCTGGAGCGCTACGAGCCAGACCACGAGTGCTGCGAGAGAGTTGTCATCAACATTTCAGGCTTGCGCTTCGAGACGCAGCTCAAAACCCTGTCCCAGTTCCCTGAGACTTTACTCGGCGACCCCAAGAAGAGAATGCGCTACTTTGACCCTCTCCGAAACGAATATTTCTTTGACAGGAATCGGCCGAGCTTCGATGCCATCTTGTATTACTATCAATCTGGAGGGCGCATACGGAGACCCGTGAATGTTCCCATAGACATTTTCTCCGAAGAGATACGCTTCTACGAGCTTGGGGAGGAGGCCATGGAGAAATTTCGAGAGGATGAGGGGTTTATAAAGGACGAGGTGCGTCCTTTGCCCACTAATGAGTTTCAGCGACAGGTGTGGCTGCTGTTTGAGTATCCAGAGAGCTCTGGTCCAGCCAGGGGCATTGCTATCGTTTCAGTGCTGGTTATTTTGATATCCATCGTCATTTTTTGTCTGGAGACGTTACCCGAGTTCCGGGACGACAGAGACCCGACGACGGTCGCCCCGCTCTTGAACGGAACTCTCCCGTTCTTCACGAGTCCCTTCTCAGACCCGTTCTTCGTCGTGGAGACCCTGTGTATCATCTGGTTCTCGTTCGAGCTGCTCGTCCGGTTCTTCGCGTGTCCGAGCAAAGCCACGTTCTCCAAGAACATCATGAACATTATTGACATCGTGGCCATCATCCCCTATTTCATCACTCTGGGGACCGAACTCGCGGAACGGCAAGGCAACGGGCAACAGGCGATGTCCTTGGCCATTCTTAGGGTCATCAGACTAGTGCGGGTGTTTCGGATTTTCAAACTGTCGCGGCACTCCAAAGGGCTCCAGATTCTGGGGCAAACGCTGAAAGCCAGCATGCGAGAGCTGGGGTTGCTGATCTTTTTTCTTTTCATCGGGGTCATCTTATTCTCGAGCGCTGTCTACTTCGCCGAGGCGGACGATCCCGACTCGGGCTTCAACAGCATCCCTGATGCGTTCTGGTGGGCGGTGGTTACCATGACGACCGTGGGATACGGCGACATGCATCCAGTCACCATAGGGGGCAAAATCGTCGGCTCCCTGTGCGCGATCGCAGGCGTGTTAACTATCGCGTTGCCAGTGCCAGTCATAGTCTCCAACTTCAACTACTTCTACCACCGAGAGACTGAAGGCGAGGAGCAGGCGCAGTACCTCCACATCGGTAGCTGCCAGCCTCTGTCCTCCTCCGAGGAGCTGAAGAAGACGCGGAGCACGTCGTCGCTCAGCAAGTCGGAGTACATGGTAATCGAGGAGGGCATCAACAGCGGCTTCAAGCAGCCCAACTTCCCCGCTCAGAACAACCAGAACTGCGTGAACATTAAAAAGATTTTCACAGACGTGTAGGCTTCTAGACGCGTGATGATGGCAACGCTGTAGGTTCGTGTCATGACAGTCAAGTGCTGCTGAGTGTGTCGCCCTCCATTTCCACGACGCAGAGGAAATGGTTACATATTTAACGCGCCAGTCCCATGCAGTGTTTATCACCTGTTTGACTGAACCATTTTACTGTGAGGAGGAAGCCACTATCGGCGCTCAGTCCGTTTGCTGTCTTTAGGGTACGTTCATTCATATAGAGGCAATATGTGACATCGGTGTGGCAAGCCGCTTTAACATCTATTCCTTAAAACTAACTAGCATCTGCTATTATTTTACTAGTATTTTTGATTACAAGTAAGTAATCCAATACGGTTTCCAATTGCTATTGTAACTATTTTCAGTTATAATATAGGCCTACTGGTAATTTTCTACCAGGATATTATCCTTTCATTTTTAAGTACATTTCCTTTAACCCTAAAACACAACGCAATGAAGTGCTAAATTCAAAATCCAGATAAAACACCTGTAAAAACTCAATACAGAAAATTCCTTCATATTAATACAGTACATCATGCCCTATTTTTTACAGTTTTTTTATTTATTTATTAATTTTTTTTAAACACTGTAGTACTTCTATTCAAGTTGTCCCTCTTAATCCCACACTGTAAAAAATGGTGTAGGATTTACTCAAAATCGCTAATAAATTTCACAAATTACAAGAAATGTTTAATTAAACATGACATTTTTGAAGTAGAAAGACTGAAATAGTATTTATTGAAAACTGCCCCCCCCTTACATGTACTGTTACATGTACTTACTATTATATTAACAATAAATTATGCATAATTATATGCAAGTAACCCTAAACCAAACCCTAATCCTAACCCTAACCATATAGTAAGTAGTTAATTAATATTACACAGTACTTAAATGTATAATTACACTGTAACAAGGACAGCTTAAAATAAAGTGTAACCGGGTTTTATTTAATTTATTTTCTGTTTAGAAAAGTGCAATAGTGATTATTTTGTTGTTATTGGTAACAAACCTTTTGTCATTGAAGTCTGTTGGGTTAATATATCAACTTTTCACTTTCGACTTGTAACATTTTGTTTTTATCATACTTTAACTATACTGTAGCCATTCTGACTAGTCTTTACATATGACAAGTTAAAAAGCAATTTTATCCAATGATGTACTGTAAGAAATGTTACCTACTGTTGGAATATATATTTGTGCCTCACAAATAACTACTAGTATCTAATAAAGATCTACTAGTAAAAACTGGAATAAATGCCAGCAACAATTAGAAATGTATCATTGGAAGTGAACAGTTAATATCTGTACTGCAAATCCACATAACATTCAATGACAAAAATATCTTCCAGAAACAACTGTTACTTGTAATTTCTGGAATGGTGACTGGTAGCAAAAGTAAGTGCTAGTATCTAATGAATAGTTTACAAGTGAAATTGAAAAAACACCAGTCACTACTGAATGACTTGCTCTAAATAAATAAATAGGGTAAAATGTTAAAATGGCTTGCCACAAAATCAATATTTCATCAATGACAAGTTAATAGCTCTTCTATTCAAATGCACTCATTGCATCGTATAGTCTACTTTGACATGACATTGCTGGAAACTTAGTCCAGTTTAGGGAGTTTTTACCAGAATAGGGAGGGAAGCGCTTATTATAATGAAAGAAAAGGTTGCCTAATTAAAGGTATTGTGTATTTTATTACATTACGGGCAAGTGTCGCTGACATAACATATCATTCGTTGGAATAAGTGTTTTTGTATGCTTTTATTGTGTATCGTCGTCTCGTAATGAGCCCATATCAACCAGTGAAAGATGCATAAGATGTGAACTTTTTCTCTGTTTGTGCTACTATTCGTGCAAAGATCTAAAATTGTTTGGATTCAAGCACAAATTCAGAGACTTACTAATATGGGGAAAGATCAGAGACTGAAAGCGCTTTCGACTGGATACTTCTAATCACGTTGGAGTGATGCAGTCTCCATAGCGACGATAGGTTCCTCGGTAACCGTATGGTATTGTTGCCATGGCATCTTTTTTTTTTTTTTTTTTCGTCAATAATCCGCCAAAATATTTTGAAGTCTGGCTGAAGATTCGCGCTCTTGCTGGATTTTGTAAACTGGTGGAAATGGATTTTCTCATCTAACTAGAGGGCCATAACAACGACAGTACAACCGAGAAATTGTTCTGGAGTATCTTCAAAAGACCCCAACTATTAAGCCACACTCTGGGATAAAGTGCAATACATGTGAAAGTTTCGTCACTGAACAAAACACTGTCCAACAGGCAGAGACAGAAGTGAAAATGAATGGGTGTGATGCACTGATCGTTCACAAGGTGCTGCTGTATCTACGCCAAACGCTCGGAGTCATCTCGATTCTCCCACAGGATGGACATCCCGCCTTGTCTTAAGAAACAGGTGAATCCTACACCACATTGATTATTATCAGTCATATTCATTACAGGCATTTGTAGGTCATAATTAGCCTAATTATATCAAAATAGTACGTTTGGTTAATACTTTTGTTCGCAGGTATGTGTTGGTTTGTTAGCCTGTATGCAGTATGAGTTTAGTTCTGTCTTGTTGAATTAGCATCTTCTTATATATATATATATATATATATATATATATATATATATATATATATATATATATATATATTAGATTTTAATTTTAGTTAGATTTTAGTAATTTTATTTGTTTTTATTTTAGTTAAAGTTTGAGTTTTTGTGTGTGTGTGTGTGTGTGTGTGTGTGTGTGTGTGTGTGTGTGTGTGTGTGTGTGTGTGTTTGCCAGTCCTGTGTTATTAAATTTGTTTATATAATTGCTATTTTAGTTTTACTTTAGTACATCAAGTTAAACTAAATAAAAAAAATAAATATTGCCTTTGGCAACTAGCTAAGAAATAAGTTGAAGTTTTACATATTAATTTATTTCAGTTAGCGCTTATTTTATTACTTTATTTTCAAGTAAGTAAAAATATTAATATGAATATAAATTAATATTAATATATCAATAATAATTATATTAACCCTATATATATATATTATAATTCTTTTTTTTACTTAGTATTTTAGTACATCAACAAACTAAATAAAAAATAAGAAATATTGCTCTCTCTCTCTCTCTCTCTAGTTAAGTATATAAGTTAACTACATATACTATAATATAAATTAATATACTATAATAACTCTGCTTCTTAGGTATGCACAGAATATATTGTATAATTCAAATGTATTAACTTTATATATATATATATATATATATATATATATATATATATATATATATATATGTATATATATATATATATATATATATATATTACCAATGCCATTTTCATTAATGATGACTTGTGTAATGCTAAGCTAGGCATGTGAATTGCTTATGTGTGAACTTCACGTGAAGAGAAAGAAAATCACAACTGAAAACAGAATAGCAAGCTGTTGCACTTAATTTATGTGATTTTCATGTCACTGATATACAGTTTTATATTAAAATCTGTCAGTCAGCCTGTAAATTATGTCATATCTATCATTCCTTCAGGCCCAGTTTACTTCTGAATGTCGTTTCAGTCATGTGGGCTGTTCTCCTGATACAGCAGATGAAGTAAACTCAGCATGAAACACACTGTGTGAATCTCTAAAGCGCAATGTCATCAGGTTAAAATATCAGACACATTCTGTGCTAAAATGAAAAGAGGCCCGATAATACAATAAAAGCTTGTGAGGCCCGGCCTCTAGATTTCATTTATGACCCAAAACATTGCGTTTCAATGCAGAGAGACACGCAAACAACCATCCATCTGATCTTCTGCAACATTGCGCATGTCATTACAAGGAATCTAGGACAAGCTGTGTTTCTTGGGGAGCATTAGAGAGCTCTGCTGCTCAGCTGCATCCACAAGCAGCTCCTGTCTGGCTTCTTCTATAGCGGATACTTGTCGTTTGCTGTCTTCACACACTTCCCCTCTTCTCTGGTCATTAGTGTGTCCTGTGCGACTCTTCTTTACTAGTTTAGCCTAAGAGCCGTTTCTGTGCTTTTAAAAGGCTTTGCTGTTTTCGTCTTCCACGTTGCATAACAGACCTAAATGAAAGTCCTCTTCTTGGACCACATTCAGGACGAGCGAGATCTACTTCCTGTTTCTGGGTCAGTTCGAACGACCATGAAGAAATAATGTGCAGAGCTAGATTCACACTCCATAACTGACAGAGTTTTGATAGTTTGATGAAATGTTGCCAAGCGGAGTTTTATATACTGTATATAATGCAATACAAATAGGACAGTTTTTCTGAATTTAAATCATTCAGGATCATTTGTGCTCCAGGCATAAATGAAACCTCAAATGAAAGTGAAAATCATGTGACTTGTTGAGGAAAGGTGTGATGACAACTCTTAGTCATCAGGATTTTTAACTGGAGAACAGTAAAAATCCTGTAGACATAGGGACTGGTGATATATTGGGCTCTTTTGACTCGGGTCATTTTAATCACCTAAAACACCCTACTAACCATCTAAAGACACCCTAGCATTGGGTCATTATGTATGTATGTATGTATGTATTTATTTATTTATTTATTTATTTTAGTTATTTCACATTTGGGTCAGTTTTTGGCTGGTTAGTTTTGTGCATTTAACTGGTAGATCAGAATGTGACTTTGCATCTCCCAGTTGCAACTTTATTTTCATTTAATTGTCATTTTATATCTCACAATGTGACTATGTTATATTTTAAAATATAAAGTCACATTGTGAACTTAAAAACTATTAATGTAGAATGTGACCCTATCTCACAATTGCAAAATAATACACAATTTTAACATTTAATTTTTATAATTGTAACTTTAAATCTCACAATATGATTATATTATATTCTAAAATATAAAATCATTATGGGGTTCATGAATTAAGAATTATTATTATTATTATTATTATTATTATTATTAATTACATTTCAGAATGTGACATTATAACATCCAATTGTAAATTAAAATCTCACAATATGACTTGTATATTCTGAAATATAAAAGCACACTGTGTACTTTATGAATAAAACATTATTATTAGTTGTAAATAATTTAACAATTGCAAATTAATGTCTCATAATGTGACTAGTATATTCTGAAATATAAAATCAGATTGTAAATTATAGGATGTGACTTTATTTCTCACCATTTGCCCATTAATGTCATACAATGTGAATTTATTTCTCACAAATTTACTTTTCTTTTTATCTCACAAGTGAGCTTTATTATTATTATTATTATTATTATAAACATTATTATTATTGTTATTGTTGTTTTTATTATTAGACACTTCAGACTTTTATTTTTTCAGAACTTTGCTTCCAACAATGTAGATTCTATTCTAAAATATTAAATCATGTTTTGAGCTGTATTATTACACTTAGGTATTTTATTTTGCAGAATATATGTGAATTTTATATCTTAATGTTGTGGCTGTGAGCTGCGTCCGGAGACGCTTTGGCGAACGTCATGAGCGTGAGCGGCTCTGAATATCGTGTGTAATCAGTCCAAATGATGGGCAAGGCGTCACGGGCGGGGTGACGTAATGACCAGCTGGTATAAAAGCACATGCGGTGAAACCGGCATCAGCTTTTTGTCATTCAGCAAAAGCGCTCTGTGTGTGTTTTTTCAAACTCTTTGTTGTGAGTCTTATTTAGTGTTGTCTGTCCTGCCACTTTTAACCTCTACATAAGGTCGATTGTATCCTTTGCATACAAAAAAGAGAATCAGTATGTCAAAGAGATATTTAATCGATCACCCTAACAAGGGCGAGAGCAGCTCACGTTTCAGATCATGTGTTTCTCCCTCCGGACGCTTCATGGTCCCAGGTGATACACATGATTTGTGCGTGCTCTGTTTGGGAGCGGAGCATGCACGGTCGTCTCTCAAGGGAGCCGGCTGTGTGCATTGCGTGCATTTTCCGATGCGTTTGCTCCGCTCCCGGAAGACTCTCTTTGATGAGAAGGGAGCCTTCATCAGCGTTCCCCGCGGCGCTGGTCTCGCTGCCGCCGAGGCGGAGCGGCGTTGGTGCTCGTGGGGTTCGCAGATGGATCTGTTGGAGGGAATGGAGACGGGCGAGTCCCTATCTTCTTCCCACCCATCAGATTCGGCGGCCGCTCCCCGGGATCGGAAGCCCGCGCTGCGGTTACTTCCCCCCGGGGCTCGGGCTCGGCGCTTCGCCTTTCATCCTCCGAGGAGGGTGAATGCGAGCGTGCCGAAGCTCCGCCCCCTGTGTCGCCCCAGTGTGAGGAGCGTGGTTATAGAGCGATGTCTTGGGTGGAACAGACGCTCGCGAGCTATCTGTCCCCTGACGCTGCATCGTCTATGAATGCTCCGTCCTTGCCCTCCAAGCTACTGCCAAACAACATCAGCGCTTGTGGGCAAGGGGTACGCGGTGAGATCGAGGCCATGAGCTCCGATGAGAAAGCATCACGGAGCTCAGGAGAACCGCTGATTTGGCCCTCCGTGTCACCAGGGAATGGTGACACGGAGGGCCGTAGTAACTCCGTGTTACTATGGCAGCCATGGTGGCAGCGGAGAGGCATCTCTGGTTGACCTTGTCTGACATTAAAGATAGACAGGGTCTTCCTATTGAACGCCCCGCTTGCGCCTCTGAGTCTGTTCTCTGACGCCGTTGATACCGTCGTCAACAGACACCAGGAGGCTCGTACACAAGCGGCGGCGTTCCAGCGGTTCTTGCCTCGTCGCGCTCTAGCTCAGGCGGCTGCTGGGCGGGAGCAGCAGTCACCGCGTACTAGCTCCTTGTACAAGGAAGCGCAAAAACAGAGCGTCGCCACTCGCGCTTCCCCGAGTCAGGACCGAGGTGGAAGGGACACTCTGGGCCGGGGCCTTCAAAGCTGAAGACGGACCTGTGAGTCGTACTTCAGGCTAAGAAGTCCTCGGCTAAAAAGTCCTGACGCCCATGGCCCAGGGCTTATGAGGGTAGCCCCTGCTGGAGGGGAAGGGTTTTTTTACCGTAGTTCTCGGTCCTCGGTCCTTGGTTTTTACCGTGGTTCTCGGTTGTCTCTTGCCGGTGTGCCATCCAGGGCACCGAACTAGCTGCTCTGAGTATACCAGAGGCCAGTCTCGAGAGACTGGTTCCCTAGTAGACTATTTGGGCTACTGCCAAATGTGTCTCAGTGGGTTGCCTCCTTCTAGGGGGTCATTCCCACTCCGGTAGGCCATTGAGGTGGTCCCTCCTCGTGTATGAGAGTCCGGGTTCTACACCGGTATTTCATCGTTCCAAGAAGGATGGAGGGCTGCCATCCTTCCCCATCTAGGAAGTCCCTGAGGTTTGCTTTGGGGGCAAAGCTTACCAATACCGGGATCTTCCTTTCTGGTCTTGCACTCTCACCCCGCACGTTCACGAAGTGTGTGGATGCTGCTCTGGCTCCTTTGTAATCCCAGGGCATCCGCATACTCAACCACGTCTATGATTGCTTGATATTAGCTCAATCAGAGCTGATTGTGGTTCGGCATCGAGATGTCGTTCTCACTCACGTGAAAGAGCTGGGGTTAAGGCTTAACGCCAAGGAAAGTGTGCTTTCTCCGGTTCTGAGAACCACTTATCTGGGCATGGTGGGGATTCGCTCACGATGCAGGCTCGTATGACACCTGCTTGGTTCGAATCGATCCTCAATGCAGTCGCAAGAGAGAGAGAAGGCCGGTCACTCACTGTAAAGCAGTTTCAGAGACTGCTGGATCTGATGGCAGCTGCATCCAACGTGGTTTTGGCCTGCTGTACATGAGACCCTTACAGTGGTGGCTCAAGACAAAGGGGTTCTCCCTGATGGGAAACCAGCTTCGCATGCTCAAGGTCATGCGGCGCTGCCTTCGTGCCTTGGACATGTGGAGACAACCTTGGTCTTGTCTCAGGGCCCGAGGCTGGGAGTTCCTTGTCGCCACGTAACGCTAGCGACGGACGTGTCCCTCACCGGTTGGGGAGCGGTCATGAGCGGCCACCCTGCCCGTGGTCTGTGGAGTGGTCGCCATCTCACGTGGCATATCTATCGCCTAGAGATCACCATGTGTTGGTCCTCACCGACAACACATTGGTGGTCGCCTGTCTGTGCTCGCACCCCCTGTACAGGCTGGCGTGCCAGATCCTTTTGTGGGCCCAGGGGTATTTTCCCTGGGCATCTCAATATGGGAGCAGACGTCCTGTCGAAACAGGGACCGAGGCCCAGGGAATGGATGCTTCACCCAGATATGGTGAAGCAGATCTGGAGAGTGCTTGGCAGGTGGACCTCTTCGCTACGAGAGAGACAGCGCAATGTTCCCTCTGGTACTCTCTAGTTCATCCAGCTCCACTGGAGCTGGATGCTATGGTACAGACGTGGCCGAGGCTTCGTCTGTACGCCTTTCCCCCGATTGCTCTGCTCCCGGGAGTTCTGGCGAGAGTGCGCCAGGACGAGGTCAGTCTACTTTTGGCAGCACCGTTCTGGCCGGGCCGAGTATGGTTCTCGGACCTGATTTCTCTCCTTAACGGCTCTCCATGGGAGATTCCCATCAGGAGGGATCTCCACTCAAAGGCGGAGGGCACACCCCCACCCGGAGCTATGGAAGCTGTGGGTGTGGCCTCTGAGGAGGCACAACTCATAGCTTCCGGTCTCTCAACCAAGGTTGTTGAGACCATACTCCAATCCAGAGCTCCCTCAAAGAGGAAACTGTACGCCTGAAGTGAAAACTTTCACTTCTTGGTGCGGAGACCGCCAGCTCGACCCAGCTAACTGCCCGATTGGTACAGTTCTGGAGTTCCTGCAGGCCCGTCTTTCCACAGGGTTGACCCACTCCACCTTGAAGGTTTTTGTGGCGGCAATATCGGCCTACCACGCCTCTCTTGGTTGACAGTCAGTGGGCAGAAACCCCTTGGTTACACGTTTCCTCCACGGTGCGCTGAGGCTGAGGCCTCCAGTACGTCCCGTGTACCACGGTCAGTCGTGCTGCAGGCCTTCTGTTCTCCTGACCAGCAGAAGCACAATTGTATGTGTCAAGTGCGAGCACTGGACGCATACGTCCACAGAGCTGTCATGTGGAGAAAGTCGGACCAATTGCTAGTTTGCTTCAGTCCCCCTAAGAGAGATCTGCCTGCTATGTAGCAGACCCTCAGCCGGTGGATAGTGGATGCCATCAAAACTGCTTATGAGTTCTCTCAGTTCCCCTCGCCGACGGGAGTCAGAGCTCATTCTACCCTAAGTGTGGTGGCCATTCCAAGGCCTTTCTCGCAGGTGTCCTAATACAGGACATCTGAAACGCTGTGGGATGGTCCACGCCTCTGACCTTCGTCAGGTTGTTGGCCTCGATATGGGCCACTCCAGGCTCTTCCATTCTCTCGCCCTCGTTGTGCTCCTGAGGGATACACACAGGGCAGGGACTTGGAGGTCTGGCGGCATGGACATCTCGTTCCCCAGAGCGTCTCCGGACGCAGCTCGAGTTCCTGAAGAGTAACGTCTCTAGCTTACGTATGTAACCCTAGTTCCTCGAAGGAACGAGACGCTGTGTCTCGGTGCCACACTTCCTGCATCCCTGCCAGCGTTTTGCTTCATTTCTAGAAGCTGATGCCGGTTTCACCGCATGTGCTTTTATACCCTGCCCGTGACGCCTTGCCCATCATTTGGACTGATTACACACGATATTCAGAGCCGCTCATGACGTTCCACAAAGCATCTCCGGACGCAGCGTCTCGTTCCTTCGAGGAACTAGGGTTACATACGTAACCTAGAGGCGTTTTGTACAGACATACACTGCAAAAGGTTTTTTTTTATTTTTTTTTTTTTTTTTTTTTTACTAAAATATAAAGTCGTTGTGGAGTTTATAAATTAAACTATTATTATTACTATTATTACTATTATTATTATTATTATTGATTACATTTCAGAATGAGACTTTATATCATCCAGTTCTGAATTAATATCTCATAATATGACTTGTATATTCTGAAATATAATACATTATGTACTTTATGAATAAAACATTAGTAGTAGTAGTATAGAATTGCACTACATCTCACAATTGCTGCAATGTGTATTATATTCTACCATATTAAATCATGTTTTGAGCTGTATTATTACACTTAGGAATTTTGCTGTTGCTGTGAATTTTGTATAGACATGCGCTGCTAGATTTATTTATTTATTTAGTTTTCTTTTTTTGTTTTTTAGAAAAAATATACCAGTATGTCCGCCTTTGATCTATCTATCTATCTATCTATCTATCTATCTATCTATCTATCTATCTATCTATCTATCTATTCACTAACCCTGTTTGTTTTCCCATTCTTTTCCACAGCAATGAGGAAGGAGACAGAAGCGGATGAAGCTTTAAAGGAGTTTATCCTCTGGAGGCCAGATTCCCTGTGTGGACCCCAGCTTGCCAAATGTAGGGGCTCGTGGACTGTTCCCTGCTCCTCCACACTTCTGGGAGGAGGTGCCTTCAAAAAAAAAAAAAAAAAGTCCCCCTCGTCCAGCCTCCGGGCCCAGATTTCCCCCCGGCTAGACGGCCCCAGCGCACCACTTGCCTTTTCTGTGTTCAGTATTCTGTCTCTTTACCAAAAGAAGATGGACTCCTGTGTTGATGTGCTGTTTCTGCTGCTAAATGTAAGACTCTAAACTCCACATAAGTGCTCCTACACGCTCCCACCGCCGTAGCCCAGCAGTGTGGAGGGCTGTGCTAGTTATGCTAGCTCCATCAGTTGTCATTTGTCATCAGGCTGTGATGTCGTCTTTGACGTTGCTGTATAAACTGATAGTCATAAACGTGATGCCTCCTTGTCATTTTTGAGTGGCGTTGGTTACTCGTGTCTTTCTCTGGTCCCATCTGTTCGTGTGTCTTATATCATTCTAATGGCCATTATTTACATGTGGAATACTTTCGTCATCATCACAAGAAGGCAGTTGCGTTGATGCAATGTAATGTCTGAAATATTGCATCAAGAACAAGTGAGCTATAAGGTACAACAGGCTGTGCTATATTGTGAATTTTGCATTTTTAGGGGCTGTTGTTTCACAAGACACTTTTTTTTTTTTGTATCTATTTTTTAACCATTGGTCCCAAGTGGATGTCTTTGGGTCAAGTTTGGCTGGTTAATATTTTGTAGAAACAGTAGATACTGTGACGTACTGTATGAAAGCCTGTTTCTGCCTCAGAGTAACTGTGACTCATAATTGCGACTTTATATCTCACGATTATGAATTTAAAACCCATAACGATTGTGACTATATCACAATTGCAGCTTTATATTTTGCAGTTGATGTTTTTCTTGTAAATGTGACTTTATTTCTCATTATTTGACTTTCTATCTTACAATTGTGAGTTAATTCCTCATAATCTGACTTTAAAGCTCACAATTGTGATTTAGTATCTCACAATCTGACTTTATATCTCTGAAATGTGAATTTATATATCAAAATGATATTGTTACTATATTAGTGTGGGGGAGTAACTAGTTTCATGTAACTAAATTACGTAATTTAATTACAAAATAAATGTAACTGTAATCTGCTACAGTTACTGAGAAAAAATGTGTAATTAAATTACAGTTACTTATGAAAATGTTAACGATTACAAAGGGGGTTACATCTGAATTTTTTTTTTATTATTTATTTATTTTTATTTTTTTTTAATTTTCAGACACACATACTTAATAGATTTCTATCTCAAATTGCATTGACTGCTCTAAAATATGAGATACCAGTGTTTCAGGAGTTTAGGACACAGAATAGGACACATGCTTATTTAATAACTGTTTTATTTCATATTTGGGTTTATGTATATGCAGGATTGACTATGCCAGTGTTTCCTGTCATAGCTATGCAAAGATTTGATTTCAAAAGCAGTATCAAAACTATTAAAAGGGTTCACGTTATGATTTTAAATCTGTATTTAACCTCAGAACGGTCTTGAAGTAAAAAGCGGTGCTAAAGTTTAATTTTGTGGTAGCTGTGCTTTAAAATGAAATTATTATAATCTTAATTCATGTGATGAAGAGTTTCGAAGGTCTGACAGTAATCAGTGTAGAGTACTACTGTAAGGTTAACCCTACCTGCTTTAGATGTTTGAAAATGATTAAAAGTTAAAAAAAAACATTAGAAATTAAGAAAAATAATCAAAAAAGTAATCAGTTACATTACTTTAATGAAGTAATTGAAAAAAAGTTACACTACTTAATACATTTTAAGTAGGGTAACTTGTAATCTGTAACCTATTACATTTCCAAAGTAATCTTCCAAACACTGATCACAATAGTGGTTTTATGTTTTACAACTGTGACATTTTTCTTGTAAATGTGACTTTGTCTCATAATTTTACTGTATCTTACAACTGTGAGTTAATATCTCACAGCTGCAACTTATACAATTTTGACTTTATATGTTACAATCTGACTATGTCACAAATGTGATATTGTTACTACAATATATCACAATAGCAGATTTATATTTTACAACTGTAAGTCTTGTAAATGTGACTTTAGTTCTCATAATTATTCCTTCGCTTTCTAGCTTGTACTTATTTGAACAATGGCTGAAACTTGGTATTACGAGCACTTCCTGTGTCTGTTTGCCTCTTTAAGAAGAATCACTTCATGTATTCCCCAATTGTAAGTCGCATTGGATAAAAGCGTCTGCAAAATGACTAAATGTAAATAATTGTGACTTTCTGTTTTATAATTTCACTTTACATCTTATAATTATGAGTAAATTTCTCCATAATTGAGTATCTCACAATTGCAACTTAATATCTCACAATTCTGACTTTATATGACATGTGAATTAATATTGCTATATCACAACAGCTTATGTTTTTCTTGTAGATATGAGCTTATTTCTCATCATTTTGAATTTTTGTATTATAATTTGACTTTATATCTTAATGTCAATTAGTATCTCATAATCTGACTTTACAGTATCACACAGTTGTGAATGCACATCTCGTAATGATATTGTGACAGTATCACAATAGTTGTAATATCACATTACAGTTGTGACTTTGTTTTGTCATAAATATTTGCTTACTTAAAACTTTATCTCATAATTACCTTTTCATTGTTTTTTTTTTTTTTTTATTATTATTATTCTGAGGCAGACCGTGCTTTCAATAACTAAATAATGTGGCTGCAAAAAGCATTTTTTCCATTGAGAATAATTCTAAATTATCTTGGTATTCTTACAAAACACAAGCAGCACACTACTGTTCAAAAGTTTGTGATCGACAAGATTTTAAATGTTTTTAAAAGAAGTCTCTTCTGCTCACCAAGGCTGCATTTATTTGTTCAAAAATACACTAAATGCAGTAATATTCTGAAATAGTATTACAATCTAAAATAACTGTTTTGTGTTTGAATATATTGTAAAATATAATTTATTTCTGTGATCAAAGCTGAATTTTCAGCACCATTACTCCAGTCTTCATTGTCACATGATCCTTCAGAAAATCATTCTAATATAGTGATTTGCTGCTCAAGAAACATTTCTGATTCTTTAATTATTAGACATCTTTGGTAAGATTATAAATGTCTTCACTGTCACTTTTGATCAATTTAATGTGGCCTTGCTGAATAAAAGTGTACTTTGAAAAAAGACAAAATCATACTAACCACAAACTTTTGATCGGTAATGTACAAACTGCAAATACGAAATCATAAAATAGTGTGGTAGATGTTGTAGCAGTTCCATTAAAAGTGTGAAATTGATAATTTCCCTCTCTGCTGCCGTTCACGTCAGAGTTTGCTATTGACGTTTTTGGAGCTGTGTTTTTTATAGTGCCATGAGCCAATCAGTTTTGTTGTGACCTCACGTTCCTGCAGTATCATGTTTATATATTAGCAATATTGTATGGGACTTTATGTGCCTATGTTCTGTCTAGCTGGTTTTAATACAAGAATGTGTATGAAAGCTGTGAAAATATTCACAATACAGCACAGCTTCAAGTGCCTTATCGCTTTGTAAAACAATTACTTCATAGAAAGAATAAGGGCAGAAATTTCCATTAAAATTCTTTTATGTTAAGCAAATTCATTACGTGCAATCCTTCTGCCAGACATATTGCATAGTGTTAGCAAACAGGTGTTACTATGTTTTATTGACCAATCTGCTTCCAGGACTGGAAATGTTCATTAGAGCACCACGATGCAAAAGCAGCATGCAAAACTACACTAATGCCCTTAAATGAAGATAATGTGGTAAAAAAGCAAGAAGGAAAACACTATTAAAGTACAGTACTGTTTGTACTATTTCTTTCTCAGTGTTTTATAGTTCAATGTGCCTTTGAAAAAGCCATGCATACTGCAGTGGCCCAGTTGCATGACCTTCAAGTGCTGCAGAGAATCTTTGGTCCAAGTGGAAAAAAAGGACAGTTTGAGTAAGCACATACAGTTCTCCAAAGCATTGTTCTGCTTAGCTCTGTTTTATTTCATTTTGATGGGAAAACATTTGTGGATTTATCTGCGAATGATACCTTGTCGCATTCTGTAGTGATATACTATTAATACTACTAATGTGAAAAGAGGAGCGCCAACCGTACACAAGCCACTGCAGGATATGAGTCACCGATGCTAAATACAGATGACTCACTCATTACTCTACATTGGTTATTTTAAAATAATACGATAAAATTCCCTTTATGAGATGAGAAGATAATGCTTTGTGAAGCCCAGAGCTAAACTCAAAGCGAGAATTCAACCAAAAATTAACATTCTGTCATCATTTACTCGCCCTCATGCTTTTCCAAACCTGTATGACTTTCTTTCTTCTGGCTACCTGATCTCATGATGAAAACGTACCTGTGGGAACATTTTTGCAAGACACAAAATACATATCACTCTAGTTTCCAACAGTAATTAACACTAAAGACAGTAAAACATTGAGCACTTGTAATCGTTTTCATACACAGTTATGATTACAGCTCTATATGTTTCGCTTTCCGGATGTAAAAAGCTTGCTCTGTAGCTCAGCCGCACAGAATTGGACTTAGGATGTGGGATCCTTGGGTACGAATCCCATCAAAAACATGACTCACGATGAAAAAGCTGAAAGATGAGAGATCAAAAAACAAGCTAAAATGGCATGCTTGCGATTGTGTTTTTACATCACATTCACTTTTGTTCATACTATCAAGTAGGTTTAGGTGTAGTGCAGATGGTAACATCACAGAGCATTAGACTTATAGCACCACTCAACAGACATTTCAAGTCAGAACTGCGGTGACACCTACAAAACCAACGTCACATAAAACATACCATATGTGCGTTCATCTGTTAAAAACCGAACATTGTTTTAGTGACACCCAGTGGACATTTCACATCGAATATGTCACAAAACGTACATGGCGGTATGCAATTCGCTTCCTGCGAAAAAGTTCCCAGAGGTATGTTTTTGTCATGAGATCAGGTTGTCTTCTGTGGAACGCAAAAGGAGACGTTTAGAAGAATGTGCTGGGAATGTGAATGTTAATATGTTTAATGACTTCAATTTTAATTGTTCTTTACACAAAGTGCCAATAACGTCTTAAAATGGGGCATTTGGCACTGTTTTGTTGCTTTGTGTATTTTTCGAAGGTTAGAAGCCAAATTCATTGTAAGCGTGTGGAAAAGAGCGACTTGTACATTCTTCAAAATATCTCCTCTTGTGTTCCACTGGAGAAATTAAGTAATAAAGGTTTGGAACAACGTGAGGGACTAGATCTTTTCTTTTTTTTTTTTTTTTTTTTTTTTTTAAATCAGCAAAAGATATTAAGTATTCCTCAGTGACTTTTGTGCCCACTGTGCATTTCTCATGAAATAGCAAATATAACTGCTGACTTTCTGAAATGTATAGATCATGACACGTTTTTCTTTCGTAGATGCTCTGAAAAGGCTGAATCTGTGCTTATTCATCATCTTTTTTTTTTTTTTTTTAATCAGGTGTTATTCTAAAGGTGCAAACATACTGTATGTTTTCATCATGACTCTTTACAAGTTTGTGGTCTGTAGATTTTTGAAAATGTTTTTGAAAGAAGTCTCTTATGCTCACCAAGGCTACATTTATTCAATCAGAAATACAGTACTATTATGAAATAATATTACAATTTAAAATCTGGTTTTCCATTTTAATACATTTTAAAGTAATTTATTCCTGTGATCAAAGCTGAATTTTCAGCAGCATTACTCCAGTCTTCAGTGTCGCATGATCCTTAAGAAATCATTTTAATATGTTGATTTGCTGCTCAAGAAACATTATCATCAATGTCGAAGACAGTTGTGGTGATTCATATTTTTTGTGAAAACATGACACATTTTTAAGATTTCTTTATTTATTCGAAACAGAATCTTTGGTAACATTAATAAATGTCTTTATTGACACTTTTGATAAATGTAATGCATCCTTGAAAATGAAATGAAATTAAATGAAATTAAATTAAATTACATTAAATTAAATTAAATTAAATTGAATACCAACCCCAAACTTTTGAACAGTAGTGTAATGCAATTGTTTTATTTCCCTCCCTACTTGATTAATTTCTGACCTGAATACTTCAAACTTCTGAAGTGTTCATTTTCTCCTACGTAATACTGAAGATGAAATTTGTTGTCACACAGTCTAGGGAATGAAACCCTGCCTACAGCTGATGACGCTTGAGCAGTTAGTTTCTATGGCTGTCATGTTGTGGCCACAGACGGGTTGTATTGTCACCATTTCAGAGAGAGAGTTGAAGGGAAACGCTGTCACACTGTGACCAGATGGAGTCCTTCTATCGCTCGCTAGTGTAGTAGGCGTTTACTTTTTAATGATTGGCTTCTAATAACTAAATGAACCTACGTTTGTTATCATCCAAGGGTTGGTTACATAAATGTGAATCTGTGTAGGACTTGCACCCACCATATCAAGGGTCTGTCAGTCATTTTCTATGCTATAGCCTACAGTGAATCTGCCTTGAGTGGTTATTCACTCCACTGGGTCTGAATGCTCGCACCTGCTCCCATAACACACTCCATCCGTCATTTCACACACACACTCATGCACACTCCTATAAATCCCCTTATGGAGTCCTAACTGACTCAAACCAGATGGTCTTCTCCATGTCCATCCCACACTGCTGGCTTCTTCCACACAGGATGCCA
Source organism: Spinibarbus caldwelli (assembly GCA_039654775.1). NCBI lineage: Eukaryota > Metazoa > Chordata > Actinopteri > Cypriniformes > Cyprinidae > Spinibarbus > Spinibarbus caldwelli. The sequence goes on along the minus strand of CM077261.1, from coordinate 22,871,494 downwards.
CACTGGAGAGATCGTTGCAGGATCCTGCTGAGATGCTGTCTGCCAGAGAGAGAACCACTTATAATACTGGAGCTGAAGGGGCTTTCCTTTGTCCTCCAGGCCTGGCACTACCTTTTTTCCATTGCATGGTCCAGGACACAGAAATCCCCAGAGGCCTTTCCCCAGAAGCCTTTCGTCTCATGGCCCTTATCCCACAGTTTACTGGGAAGACGTGGCATTTTGTGAAAGCTTCACCCGCACACACTAAACAAACAGGTTCTGATGAAAATTTTCAAAAGGCTATACTGTTAAACTGGACTGTTTTTAAACGAACGTTATTGTTTTCTTGGCACTTACAAAATGTCTTAATGTTACTATAATTCAGTATTGTGTGTGTTGTGTGTATGTTACAAACATGATTCCTCAAACTCCTCAAATAACGGAAAGTTTTTAATTGATCAGACTTCAGTCTGCAAGAAGCACAGTGTGCTTCCTGCTTTAAAGCCTACCTAATCTCGCGTAGCCAGACCTTCAGACTGACCGCTTAAGGTCTGGAATCCATGGTAGCTTTCATTGGCCGAGGCCCGCCCATGAGGCCGTTTGACCGACATGTCAACCAATCACAGTTCGTTTCGTTCAGCGTCATGTTTTGGGGCGTGGAAATGTCGCCACAATAACGGACCGGTGTGCAAAACTCCCGGATGTATTTTAAAGATTCTATGCCGCGAACTTGAAATATTTCACATACTTTTGAAAATCCAGTGTTTAGTTGATCCTGATAAGTGCTCGTTGTCACAGCTGTAAACACGACAGCTTTCTTCTTTCGTGAGGGGGTTTGGCGTCACAGCATTTTTGTTTCCAGGCGGAACGTTAAAGAACGCGACAAACATGTCTTCCGGAAATCCTGTATAATTCAACCAATCCGACGACGACGACTTCGAAACTCCTGAAGTGTTTCCACTTTTGTGTGCCATATGCGTTAGACATTTAGCCAACGTGCCGTGGGCGTGACGTCTGAGGCTGAGACTAAAGCCTACCTGGTTTCTTGTTGAAAATGTACCTCTGGGAACTTTTCGGGAAGATGTGAAATATGTACATATCACTGCAGTTTCCAACAGAAATGAACACTAGAGGTGGTAAAACAGTGAGCACTTGTAATCGTTTTCGTACACAGTTATGATTATGGCTCCATACGTTTCACTTTCCAGACGTAGCAAGCTTGATCAGTAGCTCAGCGGCACAGAATTGGACTTAGGATGCAGAATCCTTAGGTACGAATCCCATCAAAAACATGACTCACAATGTGTTTTTATGTCACATTCACTTTTGCAGGTGATACATTATTTTAAAACGTCACGGAGCATTAGACTTATAGCGCCACTCAATGGACATTTCAAGTCAGAACTGCGGTGACACCTACAAAACCAACGTCACATAAAACGTGCCATATGTACGTTCATCTGTTCCGGCTCTTTTAGCGCCACCCAGTGGACATTTCACATTGACTATATGTCATGAAACGTACATGATGGTACGTATTTCACGTCTTACGAAAAAGTTCCAAGAGGTACGTTTTCGTCATGAGATCAGGTAGCTTATCTTCATGTGTTGACTACCATACTAAAGCTCATGTAAACTACTTGATTATTATTTTAACTGTAATGTGTTATTCAGGATAACATTTAATATATCTTAAATGGTCTAAATTGTAGCTCCATCAATACAACTATATTTAAACACGACACTAGTTTTAATTGAAACTCATTAAAATGTATTTTAGTTTATCATAAATCTTGCCAGTACATTTAGCAGTACACTTTAACCATATTTAAAACACTATGGAATTAATTATGAAATTGCATAAAAAGATGAACCGAAGTTCTAGCTAAGTGGGTCAAAAAGCATTCTTAATTTTAGATAAAATAACATTAATATTGTAATTCTAATAACATAGAAAATAATATTTTCATTTATTCAGCTTGTACGTAAGTATATATATTTTGAAATATATTATTTCCATAATAAACTTTAAAAATTAACTAAAAATCTAGCCAATTCTGCTCAGTTGTCAAAAAGATATAGATATTTAATTTCATATATCATTTGAGTTTTGTGTAATACGTTATAATATATTTTATATAATTTGAATTAATGGAAACACTTTATTTTAGGTACCAGTTCTTCCAGTATTACTAGTATATTGGCTGTTTATTAGTATTAATAAAGCACATATTAATGCTTTATTCTGCATGACCATATTTTACATTTCTTAATCCACCCCATACCTAAACGTAACAACTACCTTACTAACTATTAATAAGCAGCAAATTAAGAGTGTATTGAGGCAAAAGTCATAGTTAATAGTGAGGTCCCCAGACTCCACAGAGAGTGTGAACAAATTACTACACTTTTTAGGCCTATGAGCTTTTATAACAGCATATGGCCTGTTATAAATTAAAATATGTACTAAAAGCAATTAAATAGCAGTAAAGGACAATTCAGTTCACCTTTAGTTCTTCCATCTGGTTTGACTTCACGTCTGCCAGCAGAAGTTTCTGTCCCAGTTGCTTTAGTTTGCTTGCTATGCACCATCCCTAAATTATTCTTGTTTGACCTAGAGCACAGCAAGGGGAGCAGGTACATCTTAATAGCGTGCCAGAGGTGATTAGTGAGAGTGCTCTCTGTCGCTACGGCAGGTGTGCTCTTTCCTCACAGTCTCCTCAGGGCGTTTGTACAACCCGAAAGAGAGAGAAAGGCCTGCTTCAGAAACAGTATCACAGCATAAGAAAAAGTGGCTTCATGTCCTGGGACAACAGGAAAAGCAAAGTGAGCCCAATGACCTTGCTGTGTCAACTGAATCAATGCGTTCACTCCCACGCAAAACGGCGGGTGTGCATATGCATATAAGCCTGTGCCTTCACTGTTTGCGATGTATTGAAACCGCATCTAATCATGGAGCTCATGAAAGCCAAACTGATCTGACCAACCCAGGCTGTTTTGTTCCAGTCAATGTATTTGTCCATTCCAGCAAAAGCTCTACAGGTAATGAGCAGGGAGACCTTATATGGATTTTTACACTCATCGGAATAGGAGGGAAGTGAGCTCTCTCCTAAAATCAATAGGAATTATCCATTCAGAGAGGCGGCGCGCAAAATATGACACCGGGTTGGCTGTATGGAGCCCAGACCTGCTGAAATGCATGATGGGGGAGGAGTGGAGTTACCGCCCAGATGGTTAACTAAAAATATCAGGAGAAGGGCACCTTCAAGAGAGTTACTGTAATGGAGGAAGTGATGCCATAATGTGTAAACCTATTATGTTGCGCAGATATTATCTCACGGGGAGATTCTCTGCTAACAGGTTTCCTGTCCCCATCGTGCGTGGCGTTTCTTAAATTAGACTAGCATATCGCTAGCTCTGACAAACAGCAGCGTATCCGCCTGTGTTTATGTTGGAAATGAAGAGCAAAAGTGAAGCCGATTTGGGTTATTTGAAACTGAGCTATTTTAGGAAATTGTGTCGCTGAATAATAAATGATAAAAACCACTTGTCCACTGTATAAACATAAAGGGATGAATATTGGCGGAGTTTTGTGATCAGCTGTGTGTGTGGTTGTGTACTGCAGTCTTCTGCACTGGTTGCTACAGTGAAGCGTCAAGGTCTCCTGAGCAAACCAGTCCCAGCTTGAAAGGGCAAGATCACGAGCGCACTGCCTATCGCTCCTCCAAACACGCACGCTGTCACAAAAATACACGTATGCAATCCCTTCAAACTATTACTAACAGTTGAGTCTGTTATATTTTTGATTGGTATGCAAAATTACACAGGACTGCAGTAAAAACTCCCAAGTTATCAAGGTATTTAACTGAATATCACAACAGTTATTATGATGTTTAATTGAATAACACAATAAAATAGTGTTGGGAGGTCGGGAGCACACACTGAATCATGCATAAAATATAATAAAGGTTTTAATGAAAAAGATGAACTGCCATCTCAGGTGGTTGGTGTAGGTTTAATTACAGTGTCTGTTGGTCAAAATAATAGTGTGATATTTTTATATTTTACCTTTCATATTGCAGGTTGGACTTATGAATGTTTTTAAACTACCAATCAAAAGTGGTCATTAACGTTTGTTTTTGAAATAAGTCTCTTCTGCTCGCCAAGGCTGCATTTATTTGATTAAAATACAGCAAAGACAGTAATACTGTGAAATATTATTGCAATTTAAAATAACTGTTTGTTGTTTGAATATATTATTAAAATGTAATTTATTCCTGTGACCAAAGCTGAATATTCAGAATCATTACTCCAGTCTTCAGTGTCACATGATATTTTGTAAATAATTCTAATATGATTATTTGCTGCTCAAGAAACATTTCTTATTATTATCAGTGATGAAAACTGTTAATCATAACTAATATCATATATCAGAATCATTAATCTAATACTTTTTTTTAGGATTCTTTGGTGAATATAAAGTTAAAAACAGCATTTATTTGAAATTTGTAACATTATAAATGTCACGTTTGATCAAAATAATGTCTCCTTGCATTGTGTAGTTCATAATATTTTTATGAAAAAAGTTTATTTTACCTTTATTTTTCAAATATAAGTTTGTTTGTTTGATTGTTTTTTCCTAATCAGTGTCATTTAAAGGAATAGTTCACCAAAAATGAAAATTTGCTATAAATTTTTTTTTTTAAAAGTACTCAACCTCAAATCATTCAAGATGTAGATGAGTTTGTTTCTTCATCTGAACAGATTTGGAGAAATGTAGCACTCCATCACTTGCTCATCCTCTGCGGTGAATGGGTGCCATCAGAATGAGAGTCCAAACAGCTGATAAAAACATCACAATAATCCACAAGTAATCCACACCACTCCAGTCCATCAATTACAGTTTTTCTTAGTCGCTTTGGTGCATTTCTCGAATCGTCCTTAATATTTGCAAAGAAGTATGTGCATTTCTCAAAACATTTCGTACAAACAGCACCACACAATGAATTTCATGCAAAAGCCTGTAACTTACTCAAAATCTTTAGTTAATCTCTCAAAAGTAAGTATTTATGTCAATGAACATATCAGTGCCATCAGAATGAAAATTCCTTGTGTCATTGTTCACAAACAAGATAGTCACAATGCTTAGTCATGTTGTCAGTATAACACTGCACTCTGTTAGTATTACCTGCTGTAAACTATGGCAACAGTTTGGATGACAGTTACTGTACTGAAATGCAGAAGGCTGCGCTTCTTATGTATGCCATATATCCTTTCAAAAGTACAAAATTACACATTACTGTATGTGGGATATTGATTGAAAGAGACTGTTTTGAAATGTTTGAATTATTGAGGATATGGTCGATCTCCCAATATTTAGCTGAACCCTTCAACCCGCCTCAGCCATTGTAAGGCCATGATTGACAACATGGTCCACCCTTATTTCATCTGATATGTGCCTCTGTCCTTGGCCTCTTCTGCTTCTTCCCCTGTTTTGTCTCTGTACCCTTCCATCACGCATCCTTACTCCTCTTCTTCCTCTCGGCTGTTGATCCTGATGGTTTTCTGGATGTTGATCCAACGTCAGAATTTGTAACTCTTGTGAGAGCTGGTATATAATTGGTTGATCTATATTCTCTTCATTAGTGAAAGTCAAGATTCACCTGCACAATTCATGGCAAATTTACAAAAAGTCTAATAGAAAAGTGTAGAAAATATGTTTGACAGTTTATGACAACTATATCAACCATTTTGTATTTAAGGACTTATACGATAAACTAATGACTAGATGTTTTGAGGGGAAAGACTATAGCACAGAGAACTCTATAATACATTTTGAGCAACATGACATTAGCAACTGATAATGTAGGAAACCGCAGATAAATGTACATAATCAGTTGCATGAATGTACCAAAGCAATCGCAACATGTTCAGAAGAATGAGAAACTGCTTTTATGATGTGCACAAGTGATTAGATGATGTGGAGGTTGAACAAGTAGTTTTGAAAATTTCATTTTCACCAAAGTGAGTGAGAAAAACTGTAATGTCTTGTGAAGTGAAAAGCTGTGTGTTTGTAAGAAACACATCCACCATTAAGGCTTTTTAAATTTAAACCATAGCTTCTGGCCAAAATCCATAATAACACTTCCTCCAGTGAAAAAGTCCATCCCCTGTCGTCTCTCACATCAAAATCCACAGGCATATTTATTTAGAGCTGTTTTCACTTGTAAACAGTACTTGATCTGTGCATGTTTCTCTCCTGATTCAGACCAGATGGCTTTGTCACTGGAGAAAGTGATAGGACCACCTCGAAAACGAGATGATGCATTTCAAGGGGTTTATCCTAAAGAATAAAAATTTGTTGCAAAGTCATATTTACAATTATAAAGTCACATAAATCATAAATGAAACCCAGTAAACAAGACCGCATTAAGTCATAAATATTGCAAGAATAATTAAGACAGTCAAACTAATGCAATGCAAACCTTTTTGTTAGGCTGTTTGTTTTGGGGGAAGGGGCTGCATTTTAAATGCTTTCCTTATAATGGCATGTTTCCTCATAAATAATTAGCAGACCGACAGGGAGGACTGAAGACGGCCCTACAGAGTGGGTTAAGATGAATATAGCTGTAGCTGTGTGAAGATGGAAGCCAATGAAGAAGGGAACATGAATCTTTGGATCAAATCCAAACTTCAGTTATCTTGTTTCAGTTATCCAAATAAACAAAACTAAATATAGGTTTAAATGGACCACGACGTGACCAAGTTCAGTTCTGAAAAGAAATCCTCTGAGAATTAGCATGTTAACCTTAGCTGTTTTGCCAAGAGAATCTATTTCGGCTGAATTGAAACGTCATAATATCACTCTGTAAGCAGGTAAACATTATTTCTTGGCATCTCAGGAACTGCACTTCACTAGCATGAGTCCTGCAGTACCTCACGACCAGATGGTGCTTAGATCCATTTGCGAAAAGTCCATTAACTATAACTCCATTTGTCATGATGGGAAGACAGATTGAGGGTAAAGAGGGCTTTGCTTTCATTATTATTATTCTTCTGCATTCCGATTTTGAGGTGGAAAAGGAGGTAAAATGGGTATGATTGTTAGACAATGTGTCAATGGACAAAATAAATAAACAACTTGTACACTATTGCAAATCTTCTTCAGACTAAAAGGTGTACTAGTTTTGGAGTCACTGGTGGCAAAATACTGTTCACTAAATTCTTGTATGTCATACGTGAACCTTAATGCACCACTTTGAATATACACAATAGAACATTTTCATTGAATATTATATATTTTGATGTGTTTCTCAAGCAAAGCTATCATCAGCCTTCAGAAAACTGGTTGTACGGGGGTTTTGGTCTTTTTGAAGCTTCCATTGAGAGACACAAGCACACTTTAGGATATTTTAATTTTATTTATACTTAAGTGTGAACTTAATGTAATGTTTTCAGACACGTCTTTAGATCTTATTTAAAATTTACAGAAAGTGTATTATAGTATTGCTTTTATTTGAATTTTTTTGACTTAGGACTTAAGTACGTCTTTATATGTAATTTCAATATTCTGTTGTCTGAAATATTATGAAAATGTACTTATGAATTTACTTGACAAGCATTTATGGTAAACTAAAGTATACTTTAATGTAATTTCTGTTCAAACTTGTGTATAATATAGTTAAATATATTTTTAATTGCATATTTAATGATGAAGTTGCAAATTAAACAATTTTGAATATTTTAACTTTAAATGTTAAAATTACGGTTAAAATTCCAATCAAGTAGTTTGCACTTGCTTTAGTACGTTAATCAACATGCAAAAATTAGTATACTTCTTTAAGTACACTTTTTTAAGCGTATCTTGCATACACTTAAGTAGCCTTGTATTTTATTAATATTACTATTACTAATATTTATTTATCTATTTGTTTGTTTGTTCATTCATTCATTCTAAATAATTTTGGTTTTAAATTTGTTTTTTGTTTTTTTTTTCTAAAGATTTTAAGCACATTACAAGTACACATTCAGTACAGTTAAGTGTTGCCAGTTGTGGTAACTGTTACTGTTTGAAAAAAAAATGCATAAAGTTGAAAAGGTTTAAAAGAGAACAAAATGGTAAAAATAAATAAAATAAACAATAAAAACTTTTGTAAAAAAAAAAAAAAAAAAAACAATAAAAAAGCTTATGCTGAAGTAGACTTTTTATTAGTAATATTAATATCAGTATCAGTATTTATTTATTTATTTATTTATTCTAAATACATTTATTTTTAAATCCATTTTTTTCTAAAGATTTGAAGTACACTACTAGTACACATTCAGTACAATTAAGTGTTGCCAGTTGTGATAACTGTCACTGTATGAAAAAAAAAATGTGCATAAATATTCTTTAAAGTTTAAAACATTTATAAGAAAACAAAATAATAAATGAAAAAAGTCAATTAAATTAAAACAGCTTACTCTTTCAGAACCTCATAATGAGAACTGTTTCTTTCCCAGTCTAAATGGAGGTGGTTTCACCTTTCAACCTTGTCCTCATGATAAACCAGTCAGTCACCATAAACCTTGATCTCCTCATCTCCTTATCCAAACATCGAGCCATAATACCCACTTTCATCAAATCATCATCACATCAGTCCAGCGCTATCAATAAGGCTACATATTTGGCTCAGTTCATCAGATGGTGTTTATTTAGCTGGTGTGGTAAACATGCAGTGGCAGCGTGCAATCAGCTGCTCTCGATGCATGTGCACGCACAGTTCGTCCTCTCTCGATCGCGCAAACAGAGCAACAGTCCCCCGAGAGACTTCAGCACCTCCCTAATGTACCCACTGTAACTACACACTACCCATTCTTCATTTCACTTTAGAAACCAACAGACATATTCAGGTCTAGCAGCAACCAGGCCTGTGCATAAATTATCATAGGTTTCTAGCAAAGTCTGAAATGCATATATGCAGAAGAACATAAGCTAATATGATTAAATACTGAGTGTAAATGCATATGCCAGATTCAAAATGCTATTCAGTGGCAGCACGTTTTCCCTTCTTTGTTCTTCATGTATTACATCAAGGCTCGAAATCCAGTCTTTACAGCTTCCAGACAGTGAGCGACTGGAGCAGCAGAGATAGATGGACTCATTAGTGAGGGAAGTATGAGGGAAAAAGTGCTGTTAATTATGATTAGGACATCATTATTCACATGTTAAGAGCTGAAGATAAATATGTGTATATTAGCTCAACTCCAGCACATCAAGGTTAAATTTTGCTTCTATTTAAGAGGCTTTCAGTTTGTGTTACTGTATGCCGCTGCTTTGTTTGTCAAAAGTGTGCTACTTACAATCACAGGTAATTAAATAATAATGTTCAGTAATTATTTATTACGTCTAAAAATAAATTTTTACGTTTTCTAAAGAAAATGTGAGCGCTGATGCTTGTGTAAAAGTTGCTGTTTCAGTGCTAGTGTGTGTGGTTGGTAACAGTGCATTGCTATATGTTTTCTAAGTTGTATTATTTTAGTATGTTCATATGCAGTTGCCAGGATGTTTTTAACTGGTACAGGTCAAAAAGCCCACCCTAAGTGTCCAAACGTAGCTGAGGACACTTGGTTTAAGCACCAGTAATAAATAAAAATAATTTTACATTTTAATAATAAATTATTCATTTAAAATCTATATAATAATACATAATTTTCACATAATATTTATCATATTTAATAAACTATAAAATACTTAATTATATTAAGAATTATTTAAATGTTATTTTTTTGTTTTTACATTGTTGAAAAAAAACCTATTAATTAAATTATTTATTTTCACATATTACATTTATTTACTATTTTAGAAAAACTAAATAAAAAATTAGAGTAATAAATAAAATAATAAAAGGTCATTTGAACTGTAATACTATTTTATACATGTTAATAACAATTCTAACATTTATATAATTAAATCATTATATGATATTTATATTTATTATAAACAATTATATTAAATATACAAATCAATGTCTAATATGTTGACTCTATATTGTATATTATTATTATTATTATTATTACTATTATTATATTTGTTTGGAATATTGCATATATATTTTAAAACATATTTTAAAATTTATTTTTAACAAATACATATTTTAATCAATAAATATTTTTAATAAAATGTGATTTACTTTGATAATTAGTGCAGAGGAGACATGTTATTACATTTATTCATAGCATTTTAGAATGATAAATAAAAAATAGTTATAAATAAAATGATGAAAAGGTAATTTTAATAGTATTTCATACTATCTTAATACTATTTTTACATGTTAATAATAAATATATGTAACATTTATATATATAAATAATTGCATGACATTTATTACTAGCAATAATATTAAACATAAAAATATGTAATATGGCAATTTTGTTTTATATTATTTCAGTTTTTATAGAAAAAAATCGTATTATTATTATTATTATTACTATTTGTTTATTTGTTTTAAAATATTGCATGTATAATATTTCTAAGTTAATAAAGATATTTTTAATATATATTTTAACAAATACATATTTTTAATCAATAAATATTTTAAGAAAATGTGATTTACTCTGATAATTAGTGCAGACGAGACATATTATTACATTTATTTATAGTATTTTAGAATAATAAATAAAGTTTGAGTTATAAATAAAATTATCATTATTATTATTATTAATTAATTGGACATTTTGTAAATTTCCTACCGTAAATATATCAAAACTTAATTTCTGATTAGTAATATGCATTGCTAAGAACTTCATTTGGACAACTTTAAAGGCGATTTTCTTAGTATTTAGATTTATTTTTATTTATTTATTTATTTTTTTGTTTGTTTTTTTATTTTTATTTATTTATTTATTATTATTATTTTTTTATTTTTTTTGCACCCTCAGATTCCAGATTAAATTGTGATTAAAATGTGATTTACTCTGATAACACAGCCTCTGGGATCAGTGCTGAGCTAGCAGCAGCAGCAGCTGTATTAGCGCAGAGGAGGCGCTTCCCCTTTAATTTGCCCACGCTGTACAGCGGTAAGGAGTGGTGGAGAGCAGCAGCAGCAGCAGCAGCAGCACAGCTCACTGTAGTCCCTTTGTATGCGCAGCAGTGCCCAACTGCAGCCTATACCGCTCGCTCTTACACAATAATTATGAGTAAAAGACGAAAAGTTGGACTTTGACATGAAATGGCTCGCTCGCGCCGCGCCACTCCCTAAAATAAAGGAGGAGAGCACAAGTAAGCGCACGAGGAATCCCTATGCCTATTTCGATGGATATTTTGCATCTTGAAAACAACTCCGGAAAGGTTGACTTTTTATTTTTCATTTTTTAAATGCATGCTTTGATGCATCAGTGCCTTGAGTGAAACGAAATGCGTGAATGCCTTTAGCACAGTAATGCATGGGCATGCTTTGATCATCCACCTAGAGAGAGGAACCTATTGCTGAAGCATGTAACTGCAGACACCCCGCGCTTGCTTGAAGGGGTTAAAACGCTGATCACAGCCGGTGTGATGTGTTTTTCATGGGTGCATGAGCCTGGAATCTGAATATGTGTCCTCTGATCAAAAAAAAAAAACCTTGTTTTCGGGCAATTGGATAACACCTTAAAAAACGGACGGAAAAAACCCCAAACAAACAGCAAAATTATGACTGGGAACATCTGGAACGTGATGCTCTATGGATTTCTGCCCGTAAGATGAGCGCGTTTGCTCAACAAGATGTTGCCACTCCTCAGAGCATCATTTCGGCCACCAAACTCGAGCGGCCACACGTATTCAGGCAATTCTCCTCGGTCTCTTGTGTTAAATGTTACTAGCTTGTGTAATGTGAGCATGTTTGAGGCGACGCCCAACGCAAACAGCTCCCCTGTTTCTTTGCAGATCTCTGAATTGAGTCGAGACAACACTGTGAGGACACAGGGGGCGTCAGATTTTGCTGACCTTAGCATCTTTGGACCGTTTCAATGGGAAGCTCTTTGCAAATAGCGCCTTAAGGGAGTCCCCCCTTCGCTTTGCCTCAGTTAATTTCTTTGAGACACGCTGCTGTATGTTTCCCGTTTGTCCTGAAGGCGCATTCGGGTGGATCTATTCGCGTCCGGCGCGGCAGGTCTGGCGCAGCGGCTGGGAGGAAGACCGGGATCATTGCAGTACCTGTAATGAATGGCTGCTGAAAGACACCAATGACCCTGGCAACGAGAGGTTTTATTAGTCCTGCCGGTGCCATGTAAACACAATCATTTGGCAAATGATTTCTCTGGCGCTTTGGGGACGCTTATTGATGCTTGCAGGTAAGCTTGCGTAACCTACTCTTTGCTTATTGCAGTTGCTGAGCTGACTGACTTCTTGGAAGCTTCAGTTTGTTTTTTTATTTGAATAGCACACTGAATATGTTTTAGATATATGGTTTAGATTAACACTCCCAGCTAAAAATAAATCCTAGACCAGCCTAAGCTGGTTTTGCTGGTCTTAGCTGGTCTCTCAGCCTGTTGGCTTGGTTTTAGAGCACTTTTCAGCTGCTCAGACTGAGTAATCGGCTGGCCTGACGGCTAAACCTTCTAAGCAACAGCTTAGGCAGGCTGAAGACCAGCTTGAGACCAGCCTAGCAAACTGTATGAGGCTGGTTTAAGCAGTAGAGACACTGACTGCAGTTATATGCACAAGAATAGTCAAATATTAATCAGAATTTGCACCATTATGCACACATTACCAGAAATTACCATTATGCACACATTAACCTGATATTAAGCGCAAAACTGATAACCAATATTGTGGTTTCTTTAAATCTGAATAAGCATATGACAAATTATCCAAATTACAATTTTGGATCATGTAAACATCACTTTACTCCAGATATCCACCATTCTCTTATATATGCACATGTAATTCTAGATGATATTAGATGCACACATTTGTAAAAGTCATGCTGTTGAAGAATCACATTAATGGAGCAATGTGGCTATGTGATCCTCTTAATTCATTACATCAAAAATAAATTAGTCTAAAATTATTGCTAGAGCTTCTGCAGTATATCCAAAAAACAATACAGCATACTGCAATTATTGTACAGCATGTAAATGTCTTTTTCAGGCAACAGCCATACAGCTCTACAGACCTTAATTGGAAAATTATGTGCATGTAAATGTACACATACATGTTTTTAGATATATTTGTCTTACCTACTGATGTCTAATAAGGTAGACAGTGTTGCATTTCTTAAACTTTTCTATCTCAAGCAGTCTTGGTGTCTTGGCGAAATGCATTTGGGGAGGTTTTGGAATATCCGATTATGATTTAAGTGCACTCAGGCTGTTATTAGATTTACAGTGCATAATTGAATCCTAAGAGGAATGATACAGTCTTGCCATGGCAAGTATTGATCTACTTGGCAGATAAAAGCAACTACAATGTGTAAAGTGGTCAGGTTGACTTCTCCATATGATTGATAGATGTTTTTAGATGCCCTGGTTTTCTAGAGCCATACTTTATGTGTATTTCCTTAGCAGCAATGCTTCGGGTCCTTATGCTGTGCTTTGAAGTTTCTTCACTTTCATTTCAGATTTGATGGTGTTTGAGTAACTTGCTATATTAGTTCAAAAACAAAATGAGTACTTTGTCTTTGAAAATGAGGAATCCAAAAAAAAAGAAAAAAAAAAAACTCATAGTAGAGTAGAATAAATGCATAAATTGCATTCTTGCAGTGAGTATGTTGAATGCATGTTGGCCTAAGTAATCTTTTTTCTGCTTTATGTTTCTTTCAGTGTTTGCAAGAGGGAGGTGTTAACGACTGAAAGGAAGCCCCTAAATTTCCCCACTCCTTTCCCACAAACTTTTAGAGGCAAAACCGTCGCATCCTGACCACAAACTGCAGGCTGCATTCGTTCACAGCATGACTGTTGCCACAGGCGACCCAGTTGATGAAGCCGCAGCTCTCCCGGGTCAGCCACAGGACACCTATGACCCGGAACCAGACCATGAGTGCTGCGAAAGGGTGGTCATCAACATCTCCGGCCTGCGCTTTGAGACGCAGCTCAAAACTCTGTCTCAGTTCCCCGAGACGTTGCTCGGGGACCCCAAAAAGAGAATGCGCTACTTTGACCCTCTGAGGAACGAGTACTTTTTCGACAGGAACCGCCCAAGTTTTGATGCCATTCTCTATTACTACCAGTCAGGCGGCAGGCTTCGGAGGCCTGTCAATGTGACATTGGATATTTTTTCTGAGGAGATACGTTTTTATGAGCTCGGGGAAGAAGCCATCGAGATGTTCAGGGAGGATGAGGGATTTATTAAGGAGGAGGAGAAACTCCTGCCAGAAAATGAGTTTCAGAGGCAGGTATGGCTGCTCTTTGAGTACCCTGAAAGTTCAGGGCCCGCCCGTATTATTGCCATCATTTCCGTCATGGTCATCCTCATATCTATAGTCAGTTTTTGCCTGGAGACACTTCCGGTTTTTCGCAGCGAGGAAAACTTTGAACGGTCCATGTCCAACTCCAACTCAACAAATACCTACGCCTCCACCTACTTTACTGACCCCTTCTTCATCCTGGAGACCCTTTGCATCATATGGTTCTCCTTCGAGTTCCTGGTGCGCTTCTTTGCGTGTCCCAGCAAAGCAGGCTTCTTTGTCAATATAATGAACATCATTGATATCGTGGCTATAATACCTTACTTTATCACCTTGGGCACAGAGCTAGCAGAGAAGCCAGAGGATGGTCAGCAAGGACAGCAAGCCATGTCACTTGCCATTTTGAGGGTCATCAGATTAGTACGAGTCTTCAGGATCTTCAAACTGTCGAGGCACTCCAAAGGGCTGCAGATTCTGGGACAAACGCTCAAGGCCAGCATGAGGGAGCTCGGGCTGCTTATCTTCTTTCTCTTCATTGGAGTCATCCTCTTTTCGAGCGCCGTCTACTTCGCAGAGGCGGATGAGGCTGACTCACAGTTTATTAGCATACCCGATGCCTTCTGGTGGGCTGTGGTCACAATGACGACAGTAGGGTATGGTGACATGGTTCCAACGACCATCGGAGGCAAGATTGTGGGATCTCTGTGCGCTATCGCTGGTGTGCTGACCATTGCCTTGCCCGTGCCCGTCATAGTCTCCAACTTCAACTACTTCTACCATCGAGAGACGGAGGGCGAGGAACAGGCACAGTACCTCAACGTGACCAGCGTCCCCAAGATCGACTCCTCGGAAGACCTGAAAAAGAGCCGCAGCGGGTCATCCATGAGCAAGTCTGACTACATGGAAATTCAAGAAGCTGTGAACAACAGCAATGAGGACTTTCGAGAGGAGAACATCAAGACCGGCAACTGCACCCTAACCAACACTAACTATGTTAACATCACCAAAATGCTTACAGATGTATAACCGTTTTGAACTGCCTTGACGAAGAAGGTGAGATAAAGTAGGGGAGTACAAACCCCTGTTTTGAAGGCTTCAGACGCCTGGTGTAAGAGTTTCCAGATGGGACAACTGAAACGCGTCCATTTGAGCGAAGGATCAGTCAAGAAGTCCTCTCCATCATTCTATCCCCATTCCCTGTCGCAAGTTCTGGAAAACTTGATCGGTGGGGGATGCTGTTTTGCATCCTCGTGTTCAGTGTCTGCATGGAGTTTGTCTTTTCTGTGTGACTGTTCTACTTGTCGTTCTGCTTGCAACAGTAGCCAAATTGTAGCCTAACCAATAGATGCAAGCGTAGCATAGAGGGACCAATTCCTGACTCCCATTGACTGCCCATTCACTGCCAACCTGAGGACCCCTTAAGTGTATTTGTACCTGGGAAGAACAACAATTTTGTCACTCCAAATCGATTAGTGGCTTTAAAACGTGGAGGAGTTAACGTATATTCGTGAAGAATCACCATGGAGGATGTATTTCTCTGTGAATGCACAAACGCTGCCTGTCCTGCCAGCCGCAACAGCGTATCACGTGCGGTACCTAAAAATGTTACATTCCATCTTGTGACGGAGAAATACATGCATGACCAATATTGGGGGCCTGGAAAGCCGGTTAAACTGCCCATTTTCTCGATCTCTATGACCGTTTTCCCTCTTTTGCTGCCTAGGATCTCAGTGTGTCCAGTGTTAGAGTAAACAGACCTGAAAGTGGAGTGGAGATTGTTTCGAAGTCGCCCATTTTTCCATCGTCGTCATTCCACTATACTGCATGAGCAGCTGCCCTCCATTGCATAATTTCCTCCCGTCACTTACTTTTCCCAGCATTGTAAACTTCCAAGCATTCCATCTGTATGAGAAATGTCTTTTGTAACGACGATCTACCCCTACAAGCGCCTGACGGGGAGCTACGGGAGTGTAGATATTTTACTGTGACATTGCCACCAACAACAGCAAAACACTATCTCGCTATGTCAGGTCACCAAAGATGAAGTTCACTGCCGCTATTTATTGCATTTTTATGTTCTTTTTACATTTTAGTGCCATTTCATGGTGCATCCTGCTCATAATATGATGCTGGAGAATTTGGATAAAACTTGTATGAGAATTATGCTTCCTTGAATAGCTTTTGTAAGAGATAGGAAATATTCTACTACTTTTGTGGTGCATGTCTGGTACACATTCCTTGTAGCATGCATGTAGTAAGAATGATACTTACAAAACTAGAAATAAGTATTCATATCTTTATCAATATAAATATTTTTCTCTGTGAGATTAACGGTATGTGCAATATTATAAATGCTTCTATTTGTTTTAAGGTTGCAAGGTTTTGCAAATAGTTTTCTATGTTAGTAGGCTAATACATTAGTTATAGTGTAATAGCCCACTTTCAGGGTCGAATACCATCAAGGTTGTTAATTTCTTAGTTCGGTTTAATTAAGTGAGGGAGAGTGAGATGCACCAATTAAAATGAGCATTTCAAAGCACCACATTTGGATAAGGGGGTGATCTTGCGCAATCTTAATCCCTGATTTAATAACAAGGGATTCTGATGATTTTGTCCCATTAAATGTCGGTACATTTGGCACATCTTATCCTCATAACTAAAGATGGTTTCTCTAGCATTGTCTGTTGCGTTGATTTTAAAGACCTCATGAAATCAAAATGGACTTTTACAGCTTTTAATCCAGTTTGTTTTGAAATGCTAGCATTCTTTATTTTTGATAAGTATATTAAGATATAATTATATTTCAAATTTTCAGCCTTTCTGAGAAAATGAAGCAAAGTACTGTTTATATCATCTATTTAGTGGCATTTTTAAAATTTGGTTGATTCAGTGCTCCCTAGAATGAGAAAGTCTCCTTCCTCTAGTGCCAACTAGGTTTGGCTGGTTAGTCCCCAGTTAGCCCCTGCTGGTAGATAATGTAATTACACCATTATGCTTATGCAAAGGTATATTTATCCATTCAAATGTAGCTATGTGTACTTATGAAATCATATTTTTTTTAAATAACAAATAAATCACAAAAAATAATAATAGTATTTTATTGTTTTTTACATTAGTACCTTATTTATTTATTTATTTATTTATTTATTTATTTATTTTTGAGGGCTTTTTTCTCTCCAGTCTTTTGTCATGGCATTGTTTTCGTAAAACCATTTCATGGGGTCTTTAAAGTGGGAAGTAATACCAGAAAACCTTTTGTTTTGAAATCAGGACCTATGCAATTTACAGCTGAGAAGTAAAAAAGCTTCGGTAACTAAACAATACATACTCTACCACCCCAGTTTAAACACGTTTAACTGCCCAAGGTTTTTCTCAGAATTAGATTCACTCCACTGCCAAAATATTTGACAGATCTCCCTGCCGTTAAGTTTGCTGTTACATTGGCCGTTTGAATCTATGCTAAGTCATGCTACCTGCTTTCACCAGTTTAAGGAAATGTCTAGAGAAAGCTTAAGAAAGGTCTCACAGACTTGGGAAAGTGAGCGACATATTGCAGCCATCACTTTTACGTTTAGCCTTAATGGACGGGACACTGAAAAGACATGAACTTGTGTCAAGAATGTGATAAGCCAACATGAAACTGTTCACAACCCCATTTTACTTGTGTAATGTGACATATTTCTCAGCAAAATACGATATCTGATAAGAAAATGTTGGGAGTTGAAATTAATTGTTTAGAGTATGAAAAGGACATGAGGTAAGAGGGATTTGTGAGGAAAAAAAAATCGTATTTGTCGTAGTTTAAGGCATTTATTCATACAGAAATTTTTTTTGCATCCATTCCATCATCATATTTTAGAATCACATATTTTAACATATTTACCTTCACCGAATCCATCGCATCCTGATTTAATGACTGTATATCCTACATAACATTCGCCACTCTGAGGATGCTTGTCAATCGCCTCAGGAAAACAGACTTTCTCAATGTTTTTTCTTTTCTGTGTGTGTTGTTGAATGCATGCAGAAGCCCTTTTATATTGGATGTCTACGCAAAGGATGGTATGCAGTAATTGGACAAGCCCTTTTACACTGCCAGGGCTACAAATCGTCTTTGAGACGAATGAATTCTTAATAAGATGTCGCACGCATTTAATAGCGAAATACTCCGAACTGATGCTCTCAAAGTATCTTATTTAATAGCGTCTCCATAGCTGCCTCGTTCTGTCTGAAATTGCGAATATATTGTTTTGAAATATATTCACTACGACAGTCGGTCTGTACATTTGTAATACTCTAGAGATTTCGAATACTTTTAACGCCTATATGCGAACACAGCTTTGTGACGATACTTTCGAAGAATCCGCTGCTTTCATCGTTGTCTTAACACAAGCTATAGCTTTATAAAACACCTCCGCCATGTAACGCAGTTTCTTAATAGTCGACAAATTCACAGCTGCAATTATATCCTTTAAACCTTATCCAAATCTAGCTGTATTGTAGTATTAGTATACTTCATATACGTTAAGCACAAACACTGAGAAAAAAAAGAACATCTAACTGTAATTATCATAGAAGCTTTGCCTATTGATTACTGCGATATAAAAATGTATCAGCAATCAAACCAAGCCTTTATATCTAATCAATATTCAACTGAATGTCATTACAGGCTTTACTGTTCACTCTCAGGCATGATTTATGGATAAAAAAAACAAGCCCTCATTTGCTATAAACATGTACATGCAATATGGAAATACAGTGTATATATAGATAAGGATGGGTGGACGAATGAACAAACAGATAGATGAACAGACCAAGATTGAGAGGAAAGATGAGCAGATGTGATTCAGGAACAGATAATAATGGAGGTGTTTTGGGGTTGATAGAGGGCGGGAGCTCTGAGCTCATGTCTCAAGTTATTTTGAAGTGAAAGTTAGGCCTTGTTCACACTGCACATTAATCCGGTTTGTTTTCCAAATCCAGTTGTTTTGGACCGACTGTCTGCGCTGCAGTGTTTAAAGTGACTGGATCTGTTTGTTAAGACACTGTAGCCAATATCTAATATAGCATATCTACATTGCTCAGTATGGTAATGACTTTAGCATTAGCATGATGCTAAATTACTTACTTTTATAATGGTGTATTTTATTCATCCAATGCATTCATTTAAATTCTACATAGTTAACTACATGGGGAAAAAAGGGTGAATGCTGTCTATGACATTATATACACGCTGTGCCCTGAATTATGAAAAAAACATAACTTTGAAATACAATCTGACTATTCATAACCTTATGAAAAATAAGTGTGCTTAATTGTATTAAATGTGTAATTCAAATCTAATAAGTATATTTTTACACGTCTACACTTGCAGAAATGATATCTGCACTTATATCAATATCTGAACCTGCAGATATGGTTAATATTATTAATATTTGCACTTGCAGATATTAACACTATAATATTAATTAAATAAAAGGCTACTTAAGTGTACTTAAACAAAGTATACTATCATTGCTGTGTTTCTTAACACACTTAAATACACCTTTAAAAAGTGCACTTTGTAATAATGTCAAATTAAAAATGTTACAATTGTTTAAATTGTTTTAATAATCTTTTGTTATGCTTTAAAGTACACTGATTTTGATGTGTTGTCTAACATACTAAAGCACATGTGAAGTATTTGATTATAATTTGAACTGCTGTATGGTAGTTGATATTTATTTAAAATTAATATATTTTAAATGTTCTAAATTGCAGCTTTATTGGTTTAAATGTGTAATTACAAATATATTTAAAAAGTTTACCATAAATGCTTGTCAGTACATTCAGCAAGACAACAGATTTATGAAACTGCATAAAAATGTAATTAAGTCCTACTTCAGGGTGAAGAAAACACTCTTAAGTTCAATTCATTGCATTTAATATTAATTTAAACTATAATACATATTCATTTAATTGTAAATAACATGCAATTAAGTGTCTGAAAAAAAATTCTGTTTGCACTTAAGTGTATATATATATATATATATATATATATATATATATATATATATATATATATATACATATTTAAATGTATTGTTTCCATAAGTGCTCTTTTTAAAAGTGCACTCAAGTGTACTTCTATTTACACAAGGTTATTGAAACACGTTTCCAAAAATCAGATTTTAATCAACCAACTTTCATTTCAGATGACCTGTGAATGTGATTTAGATCTATTTTGATCTGTTACATGCTGAAAAAGCGATTTTTTTTTTTTTTTTTTTTTTTGCTGGCTGTGTGAACAAGGCCTTATATATGAATGGCAAGCCTCTGACTGCTTGGAAAAGCATGTTATCTTTCTGTGTAGCAGCACACCTCTCTCCACCGTCTGTGGAGATACTCTTGATGTCAACGGGTTGACGGATAATGAACTGTGCACATCAGCGGATGAACTGAGCTATTAGGTGTTGGTCTGCCTGTGTCTATGTGTATATGTGTCACCACATTATCATCCAGGAGGCCTGATCTTTCATTTCTTGTACAGACCTTTTGTTTTCTAGGATAAAGGAAAAAAAAAAAAAAAACTTAAAAAACTGAGCACAATAATATAACAAAGAGAAGAACCAAGAGATGGAGGACTCGATACATTCTCTGGATGTGATAAATGTCATGCACTTTATAAGGACCACTGGACGCTAATGCTACACCTAAAAGACAATATTGGAAAGAGAACAAGAGATTTATCTTTTCCTTCCAAAAGATTATAACTGTAAAGAGATCTATCAATAATGATTATGAGGATGAATATATTATAAATCATGATAAGCTTACAATGACTCGTGATTATTTCTGTGTCACTTTAATTTTGGGATGATGGTGATGTTGGTTGATTCATTCATGAAACTATTAGTGGTTACTGTCTTTTATCTAATTGCTTTTACTTTATTTTTTATTTTATTTTATTCAAATGTTCAATGTCACAAATTTGCTTTTTTTAATAATCTAAATTGGTTTTTTTTCCACTGCCAAAATATTTGACAGATCTCCCTGCCACTATGTTTGTTTTTTTTGTTTGTTTTTTATTTTATTTATTTATTTATTTTTTGATGTTGGTTTTAAGCTTCTCTTGCTAAATGTCCCTATTTTATTTTATTATTCATATGCTTAATGTCACAAATGTGTGTTTTTTTTTTTTTAAACAATGACCTAAAAAATAGTGGATCTTGTTGTTTTTTAAGGTTTTTTAGCTTTTTTGTTTTTAATTCAAAGTTGATTTTAACCTTTTCTTACCTAATTGTTTTATTTTATTTTATATTATATTTTAAGTTATTTTATAATGACCTAAAAAATAGTGAATCTTGTTGTTTTTAAGCTTTTTTTTAATTCAAAGTTGGTTTTAAACTTTTCTTACCTAATTATTTTATTTTATTTATTTATTTATTTATTTATTTAATTTAATTTAATTTAATTTAATTTAATTTAATTTAATTTAATTTAATTTTATTTTATTTTATTTTATTTTATTATTTTATTTTATTTTATTCACATACTAACTGTATATTTCCAGGTTGGGAAAATATATTAGATGTTTCCATTTATTTTAACATATAATTCTTATTTTATATTTTATTTTATTTTTCATTTTTATTTTTTTTATGTTATTCCACATAAAGAGTTGAAATGGTGTCTGCAGTGGAAGTAAGATATGTTTTTGAGAGTTTTCAGATGGTTGCTGAAACAGTTTAAAAAAGCCAGTCCTCTCTTTGCTATACACAAGGCCATTAAACGTCTTTCTGTTGCTACTGAACACTAGCGAGCAGAAAGATCCATCCAAATGCATTGTGTTGTGCTCCTAAGTGAAGTAAAAGACACTCTGTGTTGCACAGGGAAAGCAAAGTCATCTATTTATAATCCACTCCTGTGGGAGAGCAAACATTTCCAGTTTCCTGCGACAGGCGAAGATCTCACCTTCCACCGGCCTGTCTCTCCCATCTGCTCTAGTTCAGCTCAGCTGGTCCAAACCTGCCCAACACCATTACCACCCCACTGTCACCGCCATAGGTGCTTATTTCTGCTGCAGATGCCTCTGTTCACCTATTGTTTGTAAGGAGGGTCGACAGACTGTCTGAGATGAGATAGTATGCAGTAGACAGGAGTCCTAGCAGCTGATGGCTATTGATCCAAAAACGCCATCTGAAGGAGAATCTGAATGCTCTCTTTCAGAGCCAAATTTAAAACGCAGCAGTCATTACATCATTATTAGAATATATTAGTTATTTCAAAGTCATTTACTTGAAGGTCTATGATGCTTTAAGAGCAGTGGTTCTCAAATGGTTTCACTTTAATCTGGATGTCAAAATATAGGAAAAGTCACTTCACCTCCCTTTTGAAAGATTTTTTCATTACTAAGTGTGATTATATGCAGAGCAGATCCTCCCTATACGCAGAATACGCAAGCTGCATAGCGCCCCCGAACACCAGGGGGCCCCCTTGCTCTCAAAGATGATTTCATTTTAGTTTTGTTTTTGAGTTTGGCCAGCGGTTATGAAAACATGAATGATCATTTATTTTAATGTGGAGTGCTGTCGCCCTTTCTACGTAAAAATCAGTCAAATCATGTAACGTGAATGTCGTAAAGTCTCTTGCTCGAGACAAAAAAAAAAAAAAACTTGTTGATAGCATAGCGAGCCGTGGAAGAGACACTGTTTCTCAAGCACTTTCCGCGAGCACGATTCAATACGGAGTGAAACACGGACAAATGCGTTTCATTCATTCATCTCGTAACCGCGCAACCGGTTTATGTCAATCACATTTATACACTGGCTCAGAAACTTTCATCAAAAATCGGATCGGGTTCAATTTTCTGTGTTGCGAATATTCTCATCGCGTTATCGCTCTAGATCAGTGGTTTTCAATCCTGGTCCTCGGGAACCACTGCTCTGCACATTTTGTATGTCTCCCTGGTTTAACACACCTGATTCAGATCATCAGCTCATTAGCAGAGAGCTCCATGAACTGAACTGTGTGTGTCAGATAAGGGAAACATACAAAATGTGCAGAGCGGTGGGTCCCCAGGACCAGGATTGAAAACCATTGCTCTAGATTACTCGCGGGATGTTTCCCGTGTCAAGGTCATTGCACACTAAGTCTGAAATTTTCATCCAAAATGTGTGCACGTTAAAAAATAATTACGACTACATGTTGTGTCAATCACGTTTACACACTGCCTCCAAGATTTTTTCTGCGTTTTCCGCATTCGTTTTTCATTTTGACACAGTATGCAAGGTTTCTGTCCGTGACGATGATGAATACGAGAAAATGTCATCCTCACTTCTTGAAGACTCAATTTTTTGTATTGTTTTGCAGATTTTTTCTAAACGGATTAATTAATATGTATCGGACTCAGTGTGCAAGGTTTCTGTGTGTAATAAATTTTTAGGATGACAATTATGAAAAATGCATAAGAAAATTTCGGACGCACTGTGCAAGGACCTTTTCTCTCTCAAATAAAAACATAAAAACAATTTTTTAAAAATTCTGGTACAACCAGATGTGTCAAACTGGACATTTCAATAAGCTCTTCACTGATTGGCTTGTGCGACAATGCGTCATGCGAATTTTCCTCTCGAGTTGGAATTTTTCAATTTGCGAGGAAGACGCGATTGAGGCATTGTCCATTTCGCATTATCCGCCTCGCCCGGTGCGAATTCGCGTCTATTCGTGTCTTTGCATTGACTTTGTATGTAATCTACTCATGCAAAAAAATGTATTTGCTTTTGGTGTGAATGCACCATTAGCTACACCTGAAATATGACTGACTGATAATGTTGTTTCAAGACAAACAAAGGTCCAGGAACATGTCCTGCATGAAACTGAAATTTCTTCCCTATTAGATTTCCAGATTGCAGATATTAATATAAAAGTCCACTTAAAGATTTAATACATACATTGACCTACAAATAGGGCATATATGAATATTTAACTTATCCATTCACCACATTTTAGGTGCAGTCCATATGCTAATAAAGTACTAGCTAATAGTGTCCCATAGAGACACATTCACTGACTGACCCTGACTGCTGTTCCACCCCTGTTCGGTAACTACTTGCATTTGGCCAGTGAAAGTAGGACAGGGAGCTGCTGGGAAAAGTCCGTTGGGATCTGCAGCCTTACAGCTAGATGAATGTACAGCGGGACGCAGGCAAGCAGAGTCTGTGAGAGCATCTAATTTCCTAACACCTTACTAATAGCAATTCATCATCTTATGTTCCTCATTAGCTGAGCAAAGAAACCGGCTATAACCCTACAGAAGTGTGGAGTGAGGTTACTGTATGTGTAAGAGATGATTTGATCATAATTAATTACAGCCAGTGATGTTATTGTTAACTACAACTAGAACTATTAAAATAATTTTCGTCAATTGAAATAAAACTGAATAAAAATGGAATGAAACACTTAAACCTAAAATAAAAAACCTTTTAAAAATTAGAACTGTGAAATAAATTAACTGGTCTCATGATGAAAACGTACTTCTGGGAACATTGTCGCAAGACGCGAAATACGTACTACGGTGGCTGAGAGAGCTCAACGCGCTGCAAATAGAAAAAAACACCTGCAAATTAAGAAAACAACTTCATCAATTTGACAACACACGCGCTGCAAATGCTCACAACACAACCAAATAAAGAAACGCACTGCAAATAGAAAAAAACACCTTCAAATTAAGAAAACAACTTCATCAATTTGACAACACGCGCTGCAAATGCTCACAACACAAACAAATAAAGAAACGCACAAATAGAAAAAAAAAAAAACACCTTCAAATTAAGAAAACAACTTCATCAATTTGACAATACACGTGTTGCAAATGCTCACAACACAAACAAATAAAGAAACGGACTGCAAATAAAATTCTTTATTTGGTTGTGTTGTGAGCATTTGCAGTACCTGCTGTCAAATTGATGAAGATGTTTTCTTGATTTGCTGGTGCTTTTTCTATTTGCATGTGTTTTCTGAAGTTTCAGCGTGTTGAGCTCTCTCGGCCACCGTAACGTATTTGTAAATACATATCACTGCAGTTTCCAACAGAAATGAACACTAGAGGCGGCAGAATAGTGAGCACTTGTAATGATTACAGCTCCATATGTTTTGCTTTCCGGACATAACAAGCTTGTTCATTAGCTCAGCCACACTGAATTGGACTTAGGATGCAGAATCCTTGGGTATGAATCCCATCAAAAATATGACTCACGCTGAAAGATGAGAGATCGAAAACAAGCTAAAAGGGCATGCTTGCGATTGTGTTTTTATGTCACATTCGCTTTTGTTCATACTGTCATGTAGGTTTAGGTGTAGTGCAGATGGTATGTTATATTAAAACGTCACAGAGCATTAGACTTATAGCACCACTCAATGGACATTTCAATTCAGAACTGTGGTGACACCTACAAAACCAACGTCACATAAAACGTACCATATGTTCGTTCATCTGTTCCGGGGGAAAAAAACCAATACTCTTTTAGCGCCACCCAGTGGACATTTCACATCGAATATGTCACGAAACATACATGGCAGTACGAATTTTGCATCTTGCGAAAAAGTTTCCAGAGGTACGTTTTCCTCATGAGACCAGGTTGTAAATAATTTTAAGTACTGAAATAACTAAAACATACATTAAACATAAAAATAAACATAAAAATGCATTAAACTTCAATAGAAATATTAAATATATATTTATATAAAGAAAATTTTACTTGCATCTCTCAACACAAGCCTCATTTTTTAATTAATTATTTTATTTTATTTTTTTCCTGAATGATATTATTTCAAACTTGTAAGATTAATCTCTTTTCTAGCTTGTTTTAATTTTCACACTGGCACCACTTGAATTGTCTGGTAATTATTAGTTAAGCTTTGAAATATTTAAGAAGTTGTATGGAGTACTGTTTATAGGCATAGGGGGTGCTGATGAGCACCATTCTTTTAACGACATTAAATATGTGTCCAATACAGTGCAACAGTCGGGTTTGGAAGCTAAAATTTAAATTTATACATGGGAGAAATGATTTTTAATGGTAACATATAAACCGTTTAATACAAGCCTATGATGACGTTGTTAATTGATGATATATGCTTTTGTTAAAGCCATCAGCCAGAATGATTTCAACTTATGTTTTAAATAATCATGTTAAACAGAGTAATCCCTGGTGAAAAACTACATTACCCATGATTCCTCAAAAAACTCTCACAAATTAATCACAAAATTAATCACAAAAGGATTCACAAATTAACTCATGCCCGCCCACGTGAAGCACTGTAAATAATGTGTATAATCAGTCTCCCTCACCAAATGTATATTATGAATAATTTTAGCATTTTTAATTTAATTAAAATTTAATTTAACTTAATGTCTCTTGCAAGTACACAGTCTTGTACCAAGTTTTGTCTTTTTGTCAGATTATTTTTTTTTTTTAAGTTTGTGATGTTGTGATTCACATAGTGGCTGGTTGGCTAGGTTCATGGCTTATAACTCATTAACAAAGACTTTTATTAAATGCTTATTGGAAAAATTAATAAAGAAGAAATACTTCCAGAATCAAGGCCTTTAAAAGTGGGTGGGTTCTGTTGCACTCTATTATTTTAAATATACAAATTAGCAGCATCTTGATTGGTTGAATGCTTGACGAATAGTTTAGATTACAAGCGGCACAGCTAGAAATGTTGTGGTCATTCAGACTATTTTGTGTTAAACAAATTTAATTTGGCTTACTACGCCAAGTCAATCGATGGCCACTACTAGCGCCCTCTAAAATAAAGCAGGTGCATGACTCCCCTCTACTGTGCCAGAAAAACTGTCTGTTTGCATGCTGTCTTGGTCATGGCTCTGCATTAGAGGACCTGCAGCACTGGAGACACAAAACCTGCATGTAACCTTAAGTGATGAGATATCACAGACCCTAATGCAGCTGCTCAAGATTATGAGTCTGCTGAGTCTTGTGAGGAAGTGCAGAGACCGCAGTGGATCAATATAGCTTTGGGTCGATGGTAATTGATAAAGGCTCTGGCTTTACTCCCCTTTCACCTCTAGCACAGCAGAAGAGTAAATGATAGTTCAGATAAACTACTCTCTGTTTCTGTCTACGATCCAAAGCTGTAGTACAACAGAAATGTTTTGTTTGGACGTGGAAATACAATGTATTAAATTAACATTAACTGTATATACGTTTTTCACATAGCTTCTCATTTTTTTTGAGATGATTTGCAGTTACATCCAAAATGTAACTTTCTTATATCTATAAATGTAAGGTATTTTTAATTTTAGTTCTCCAAATACAGAACAAAGGATCAGACATATAAAAGGATTAGCATACTATTTACTGGCCTATATATTTAGAAGCATGTTTCATGAATATTTAACTGAATTTATAATACTGGATATAAATCTTTCCATGCACGAAAAAAGCTCTAAGATTATTTTTTTAATTATTTATTTATTTATTTTTAGGTTCTGTAAGGCCCTTAATGTTTCTTTTCTAAACACTGACACTGACAAAAAAGCAGTGATAAAATGGATGAAGCTGTAAAAAACTAATAATTTGCTGTAAATCAATTAAAATAAATAATGTTCAACTCACTGACTGATACATTTTTATTTATTTATTTATTTAGTTAGTTAGTCCAACCAATTGAAGATGGGAGGTATGTGTTTTCCCCAATAGGTATGCATGTATGTATGTATGTTGGTTTGTTTATTTATTTATTTATTTTACCAGAGAAATTTTGGACCTAACAAAAATGTTTTGACTGACTGGTGTTGGTAAAAATTTAGTTTTTTTTATGTTTTTGAAAAAAGACTCAATTTCTGCCACTGAATAAAAAATAAAAAGGTAATTGTGACTTTTTATCTCACAATTCAGACTTTTTTGTCTCGCAATTGCGAGTGTACATCTCACAATCCTGAGTAAGTCTTTTTTTTCCCCCTCAGAACTGGACTTTAAAACTCGAGAAAAGAAGTTAAGAATTGCAAGATATATAAATTTAAATATATCGCAATTGCAAGAAAAGTCAGAATAGCAAATTACAGAGTCAGAATTACGAGTTTATATTTCACAAATCTGGAAATAGGTCAGAATTGCACATTTCATATCATGCAACTGCAAGAAAAAGAATCAGAATTGTGAGATAAAAAGTAATAATTACTTGTTTTTTTTTTGTTTTTTGTTTTTTAGTGGGGGAAGCAAGCTTCCATACTTTCCTCAACAAGGCTGCATTTATCAACTGTGTATATGTACTTTTATAAAGAAAAGTTTGGAGAGAAATAGCAGACAGCAGAGCAAAGTAGAGAGTGCTTCAGCCAGAGTGGAAATTGCTAGAATAAAATAGTCATTGACTGCTAATGGTCACTCAGAACAACATCATCCACTTCAGCTCTAATATGCATCTGAGAGCTCAGTGAGGAGAGAAAAGCAGAACACACCTCTTAATGGATCGAATTAGACATGATGGATTGTGTTGCTCCATTGTGAAAGAATGGATGAGTCTGCATTGAGAAGATAGGCACACTATCAATATCCTTTCAGACAAACTCTGAGGCTGAGAAAGGTGGAGGGGAAGAGTCATTTCAGAAAAGAAAAAAAATGCAATGTCATACAGGTTTATTTTAAGTTATGAGCTTTTACATCTTTTTTATCACCATACACTGAAAATTGGCAAAAGACAGGAAGAATAAGAGAGAAAAATAGAAAACAAGTCATCATAGAAGAGAGTATGCTGCTGTAAAATATTCATGGGCTAGGATATTTTAAGACCCCTCCTGTCTGCTGGGATGAGATGAGAATACATGTAATGACTTAGTGCCGTCATATTCTCTGTCACACACTGTAAATCAAGACCTCCTCCTCCTGAAATGAGCCAGATCAAACATTTGTTGTGAATTTCTGTTTATTCTGTTTAAACTCCACTGATGCTGAGTGACATTTCATCAGGCCTTCTGCAACCTCTGCAACCAGTCGGCCAGAACATTCAATGCAACAATACTGCTATACATTAGTACTGCTATACGGCTTTTCATTTTTTAAGACTATATTAATGCAGAGAATAAAAACAGCATGGAAACAATGGTGATGGATACACTTGCTGTTTAATATGGTGTTAGCTGTTCCACATTTCTCATTGTGTTCTCTTACAATACTTAAAAAAAGATTATTTATATAACACTAAGTATTTTAATGCATTGATTATGCCTTGTAGTGCACCTTATAATGCATTGTATGAGGTCAATAACAATTGTAACCACAGTTTGAATATAATACTCTATCGATCTATCTATCTATCTATCTATCTATCTATCTATCTATCTATCTATCTATCTATCTATCTATCTATCCATCTATCTATCTTATTCATTGTTGCACTTTTAGAAAGTGTAATGATTAAAATGACAAACAATGAATTTATTATATATATATTTATTTGATATATATATATATATATATATATATATATATATATATATATATATAAAATAAAAATGATATATATATATTTTTTGTTAGTTTGTTTGACCATGCTTATTGATCCTCTTGTGTAAAATGCGGTCTTAAACCAACATTTCATCTTAACATGAGCTCATTCACTTTAAAAAAAAAATATGAAAGCGTCATACCATTAAGAATTATATAATTCATGTCGCTAGTCTTTATATAGTATGCCGCTCTCAGCGAAATTCCATACACGTCGAATGCAGGAATTCATCATAATCAGGCTTTTGATTAATGACAGCAGTGTTTTCAGTTGCAGCATCTCTAGCGGCCTGCAGGGGGCGCGTGGTCCATACAGGAAGCAGAATTTCAGATAAATGCTGTTCTTCTGAACTTTCTATTCATCAAAGAAACCTGGAAAACATTCTACTCAGCTGTTTTTAACATAATATTCCGAAGGATCATGTGACTGGAGTAATGACACTGAAAATTCAGCTTTGAAATCACAGGAATTAATTACATTCTAAAATATATTCAAATAGAAAATAGTTATTTTAAATAGTAAACTTATTTCAAAATTTTACTGTTTTTGCTGTACTTTGGATCAAATAAATGCAGGCTTGATTGATTGATTGATTGTGATTATTTCTCAGGGTAGGTTTATTATTATTATCATTCTTATTATTAAACACAATTTATATTGACACATTTTCACTGTTATTGCTAGATGCAATACTGTTCATTTAACAGGTTGACATTTTAGCATGGCATAGCAATATTAGCTTGTTTTTATTTTTTTAAATTTTTTATTTATTTGCAATTATGAAACATACAAACAAAACAATTATGAAACAATTACGAAAAAATATGAAAAAATATTTTGGGCAACACATATTGTAATTTATACATTTATAGCATTTAAAGCAAGTGACAACTTGCCCCAGTACAAGTGTGACTCAAAACCTTGTTTGGTAGTCCCGTCACCCACATATAGAGCATTGTATGCTTTTATTGACTTCTTAATAGTAAGGTTTAAGTTGACACGTTGAGTAAGACAGCAGCACATCTGTCAGCGGTTGATCTGTCCTGCCCCCATCACCCTTTAGTCCAGCTTACAGATCAAACTCACTACACACTGAAACACTGCTGTTCTGCTGGATTCAGGGTGACAGCAAACTCCACCAACAATGCTGGAAACCTCGTTTACACACTTTACATGCCACTGACCGGCTATCGTTTACTTAGTGCCCATTATACGACGACTTTCTCCATCATTTCTTGGCGAATGTGAAGAGTCGTCCAGTGTTTACGTTGGTCTCAAGCTCTTCTGCGCGCTCTCAGAGACATCACTGCTCACACAGGTAATGACAGCCTTTACACCTGAACAAAACAAATTCAAAACAGATTTCATGGCTTCGTCGAGCTGTAACAGTGTTACAAGAACTGAGTTTATTCTGTATGAATTTGTTGCAGAGGTGTGTGAAGAACAGTACTTCAGGTTTTTATTATTTACACTGGCACCGAAGTCTTTGGAGATTTTTAAACACAAAATGCCTAAATGTTATTTTATTTTGCATTGTATTTTGGTTGTAACTAGGCAATGTTGCAGTACAACGTTTTAAAACCACATCTAAATTTAAATAATAATACTAGTAATAATGTAACCAAAATAAAACATTTTAGAAACGTTGTAAAAATACCAACCTGGTATGTTTTCTGTAAGTAGTCCAAAACGTAAATATCGTGTGTGTTTACTATGAAAACAACACCAGACCAATCATCAACTTTTGTAATACGTTTTATTTAAGTGTCAGAATAATTAATAAAAACATGTCAGTACCAAAAACCAACCAGGTCTATGACACACTGTTTGTTGAAAGAAAATAACTTTACAACATAATGCACAATTGTGGTGTGGTAAGTGTGGTAAGTACATCTTCAAAAAAATTGTATAAAGAGACCAGCTGACCTGATTAAAAATGTCATAATTATGTTTCTGCCATGTTGTGTAAAATTTATTTATAACGTTAAAAAAGGGACATCTGTCATAATAAATTTGTCAGATAAAAACGTTATAACTTGTGTTTGCTGGGTTCCCACGGTCCCATGTCAAAATGTATTGAAAATGTATAAGCTTCTCTTTTCCATAAAATAGATGATCACTAGCTGTCAAAATCAGTTGTGTTTGGTTTATAAAAGAAAAAAAAAATAATAAAAAAAATAAAAATAAAAAATATATTAGGTCAGTTCTTGCTCAGGCCAGAAAAAAAAAAAATAATAATAATGATATATATATATATATATATATATATATATAATATATATTGCATGACATTCCTGAATTCAAATATGCATGTTTATGAACTTGAGTCAAATATCACGTAAAACTGCTTTTGAAAAAATAAAAAAAAATAAACAGGACTATTGTAATCTATTCAGCATGGAGTGCATATGATCAGTGTTGGGAAGTAACTAGTTACATGTAACTAAATTACATAATTTAATTACAAAATAAATGTAATTGTAATCAGTTACAGTTACTGACATCTGAATTTTTTTTCCCACACACCCACATACAGATTTAATTGATTTCTTTCAGAAATTGCATTGACTGCTCTAAAATATGAGACACCAGTGTTTCAGGAGTTTAGGACACTGAATATGACACATGCTTATTCGATAACTTTTATTTCCTATTTGTGCTTGCGTATATGCTTTATTTTTTTTAAGATTAATTATTTTTCCGAGCCATTGTTAGATGCCAGTGTCTCCTGTCATAACTATGCAAGATTTGATTTAAAAAAAACAGTATCATATCTACTAAACTATTTCTTGTTATGGTTTTAAATCTGTATTTAACCTCAGAATGATCTCAAAGTAAGTCTGATTTTGTGGTGGCTGTGCTTTAAAATTAAATTATTATAATCTTAATTGAAGTGATGAAGGATTTCGAAAGTGACAGTAATCAGTGTTGAGTACTACTGTAAGGTTAACCCTGTCTGGATTACATGTTTGAAAATGATTAACAGTTGAAAACATTTGAAATTTAGAGAAGTAATCAAATGTAATCAGTTACATTACTTTAATAAAGTAATTGAAATAGTTACACTACTTATTACATTTTAGATAGGGTAACTTGTAATCTCTAACCTATTACATTTCCAAATCCTCCACTGTGCATGATGAAGGGTGGATCTCCACAATACTTAAAAAGGAAAATGTATTTAATATATAGACTATCAAGAATTTAATATACATAAAAAAGTACAAAGGCTATTGTCTATAGAATGTAAATATAATGACATTAACGTTTTGGCTAACAAATAATACAGATAATCTCCAACTCATCCTTCTGCCCTCCTGCTCACAGTGAAGAGCTTCTGCGTCAGTCGTAGGCGTTGACGAGCCGGCATGATCATCAGAGACTGTGTGTGTAGACACTAATGCCCTTGTTGAGCAGTGCACAGATGGGTGCACAGCAGGGGCAGGGTATTCTTAGTGTACATTTTGGAAGGGTTTCCCTGTAAACGCCTCAGCTAATGATTTTGTGACCTTTGCAGGTCACTTTACGGATTCCTCTAAAAGACATTTTACATCATAGTTTGCAAAGTGTCTTTCATTGTGCTGAAGTTTTGCTGGTACTGTTACTAATAGCTCTGCCTTTTGAATTTTCCTGCAGTTTTTTCTGTAAAGGTTTTAATTCATGCAAACATGTTCATTTTATCAAGCTGCTCCAGTTGGCAATGCCAATCACTTGCCCTCCCTCATAATTATTTCCTTCGTGCAGTGCAGTAAGCCCTTCATTATGATGTTCAAGGAAAGGACTAAAAATGGAAACTCAAGTTAATGTTTTGCAAGAAAAGAAAAAAATGAGACATATGATACAGTGGTTAATCAGGCTCAGTTACGCAGCTCTCCTGATTTTCTGACCTTGTACACGTGTTGATGAGCTTGAAGTGGTAGTGGAGAAGTAACATCTGTGTGGCCGGGCTCAGCTCTTATCTAATGGTTTGTTGGGGCTTGTTTGCAGATGTGATTCAGCAGCTAAATCAGGCTAGAACAGCTGCTGAGCGTGACTCCACCAGCGCTCACAGGCCACACAGACACCAGACGCTCACAGCTCAAGCTGTGTCAATCAGTGCTGTGTCAGAGACTCAAATGAGAAGGCAAAGTCACTTTGGGGTTTGTTTTTGAGGAGGTCAGTGAGGTTATATTGTGGTTAAATCTGGAATGATTTACTCCACATACCCAACTCATTCTCACAAATTTCACGTTTCACTTTTTTAAAAGTTACAAATGTTAGGACAACATGTTCTTAAGGCTAGGCACTACAGGCAAAAATACTGGTTTTGCATCTTTCAATTTTGAGATTTGGACTTTTTAGCTTTTCATAAAGTATTTTTTCAGACTAGTGGAAGGAAAACATCTAAAATATACTTTTATTGCACTGTCTATTTGCGTCTGTAGATTTTAATTACAACACATATCTTTAAAGGCCGTTTTTTCAATGAGTTTTCTGAGCCAAAAATCTCCACTTGAGCAGAACTTACATAAAACAAACATTATAGTTTTATTACCTATATTCTGAATGTTTTTTGTATATAGTTTGCCTGATTTTATACAGCATTTTATTTCTAAAAAAAATTACTTTTTCTTTTTTCTGGTTGTTGACAGTTGTAACGTGGAGAGCGTGACAACGGAGTTGGAGGATCCAAATGCAAGGCTTTATTTATACACGTGGTCAGAACAGGCAGGGTCAAACACCAGCAAACAGTACAATCCAGGCAGAGGCAAAAGAGTATTCCAATAAACAGTAGTGATGTGACATTTGAACCGAAGCATCGGAGCTTGTGTCGAGAATAAGTGAGCGTGTCAGATGAAGCCTTGATTCGATGCTTGTATTGTTAACATAGAAATCACGTGACCAATGACAAACGAAGCCTCACTTTCTGTCCAATCACGTGAGCGATTCACTTTGTGTGTCGGAATGTTCGAACCCCCAGATCTTTACGAGTTTTCATTCAGACTTATTCAGTTATATTTTCAAGTACCCAGTCATACAAGTAATTTTCATACAAGGAAAATTAGCCTAAATATTTGCCATATGCAATTCGTATATGTGTAGATTATTTACTACTACATCATGTTGTTATTCGTACTGGCATTAAATGCCACAGTTTAATGGGTAAATGAATTTATCAGAGACAGAAATTCAATAAACAAACACACACACACACACACACACACACACACGTTAGGCTTTTATTTATGCACGTAACATGAATTGATCTATGGAATGTGTGGTGGCTGCTTCATCCGACGGAGCTTCTTTCACAGATTTTTGGCTGCTTTATTTTCCACTAACCACCAGATATCACTGTTTTCGACACACTCGAAGCTTCGAATCTTTTCCTGAAACATTCAGAGGAAAGTCTCAGTGCTTCACGGGCCTTCATTTGCCCATCACTAATAAACAGGCGATGGTCAGGGCAGGCGGCAATAGATCAAGAAACTAGGAACAGTCCAAAGATCAAAACATGGGAAAACAAGGAAACACGGAAAGGAAAACACAGGAACTAGGTACTAGGAATGGCTATTCAATAATCAGCCCCCAAGAGTGGGTGTGAGCATCTTATGTACTAGACCAGCGGTTCTTAACCTTTTTTCAAGTGCGACCCCCCCTTTCATGAACAACAACGTTTTGTGACCGTTTAATATTTGATAGGCTTATACATTCTCATAACAGTGAAAGAAAACATTCTGAGATCTAAACTTCCATATGATGTTGTTTGTATCTGATGAACATACTAAGAAATGTTTTTGTAACCTTTATAACATTCTATTATGACAACAACAACAACAAAAAAATCTGGGCATTTTAATGTTCTTAGAATATTAAAAATAAACGTTCAAATTACATATTTTGGGTGAAAATAAAGTTAGTATAACACTCTTTGTAATCTTTAAATAATGTTTTAATCACAACAAGAAAACTGTACATGTGTACATTTTAACATAGAATAGAATAGAAACATTTCAAAACAATACTCCCACAAAAAGGTTTTTTTTATTTTCTAAAATTGTTACCTAGGTGGAAGCCAAATCTAAGTTTTAAATAGTATTGACACAATAGTATTTACAAATGGCCACACCCACTCTAACGTTAAAAATAAGGTAAATAGGGTGATATGTAATTTAAAAGCTATAACATTTTCATGATTAAGAACAAATACACCATAAGTGATTTTCTGTCATTTCTGATCAGGCACTGAATTTCTGTCATTTCTGATCAGGACTTGTGTATGTCCTCAGGGAAGCTATTTTCACATATGTGAGTACACTTCTGTCCAAATGAAAGGGAAAATGCTGAAATCTCTCTCTCTCTCTCTCTCTCTCTCTCTCTCTCTCTTTTTACTATACCCTTCATACTGAGCATCATAGTTTCTCCTATTCATAGACTTTAATCAGGATAGTGCCATGTTTAATTTTTGACCAGGAAAATGAGGCTTTGAGGTTGTTTAGCCAATTGTTTAGCTGACAAAACATGTTTCCAAAGAAATTTTCAGTAGTCCAGAACTCCATAAACAGTTGCGAGCTGTGAGAATCAGATTGATATACACAACATGCTAGTGTAAATGCTATTGTAAATGCATTAAATTCAGTATGGGGTCTAATAGGTGGCGTACCAACTTGGGAATTTTATATTCATCTTTGTTTTTGTGTAGAACTTCACTGTTATTTAAAGTTTTATGTAATTATTATTTTTTTTTAGTTTAGTTGTCACTTTTTGACTTCTCATATGCCACACTTGTGCAGGACTGCAGTATTTATGTTTTTTAGGATACCTGTTTACAAAGCCATATGGCTGCTGATGGCCAGTGGATTTATCTCTGTATGATACTCTGTGTGCTCTAGAGTGGGAGTTCTAAAGGGACAGGCTGGTAATTTGGAACTCTGACATCTCAAGTTTTTTAGGGCTTCCTCGTCTCTGCAAATCTCAGACACGCAGCCAAGGAGAATCCCCAAGCGCCACGGGCCAAAGAACAAACACTGCATGCCAAAGAGTGAGAGGGGAGCATCCTTTCCTCCCATAGCCATATTTATACATGCAAAGTCACTGAATATTAAAACTGCAATTCAGTTAAAAATGACTGAAAACTTCTCCCTGGCAAACACTGTGTACACAAACTGTTCCAGTTACAGTATATAAAAAAAATGGCTTCAGCAGTCTCTGAGGAACAGCTTAGATTTCATTTGCATTCTTCAGGAATTAAAAATATAATTTAAATGTTGTATTTTTTTCAGCAGCCAAGTAATTGAAACTGATTCCCATGGACAGAATAGATAAATAAATATGACTGCTTGCTTAGTTTTAATTGAATATTCTAATATTTTGGAGTTGTGTTCGTGCTGACGCACAAGTCCGACGATGAGGGTGAAAACGTCTCAAGGTTACGTATGTAACCCTAATTCCCCGAGGGAATGAGACACTGCGTCAACGCTTTGGGAACGCCTTCAGCGAGACCGTGCTTTGAAACATGAGTGTAATCAAACCAATGAATGGACGCGATGTCACGGACGGGGTGACACATGACCAGGAAGCTATAAAAGCACGTGAGGTGGATACACCGGCAGCTTCTGGAGAATGAGGGAAGCGCTAGCAGGGATGCCGGAAGTATGGCAGGAGATGCAGCGTCTCTTTCCCTCAGGGAACTAGGGTTACATACGTAACCTTGAGACGTTCCCCTTCAGGAACTCGAGCTGCGTCGAACGTTTTGGGAATGAGATGCCCACGCCGCTAGACTTTCAAGTCCCTGCGTAATGTGTATGAACTTCAGCACAGCTACGGCAAAAGGACGGAAGAACCAGAAGCGGTACGAATGTCAAGGTCGTAGAACCTGACAAAGGTGAGCGGCGTAGACCAGCCCGCAGTGTTACATATATCCTGCATAGCCACACCCCACAGGAAGGCCTTAGAGGCCGCCACACTTCGGGTGGAGTGAGCCTTGACCCCTAAGTGTGAGGGAAGGCCAGAGGAATCATATGACATAATAATGGCATCAACAATCCACCTACTGAGGGTCTGCTTAGTGGCAGGAAACCCTCTCTTGGAAGGACCATAGCAAATGAATAACTTGTCGAACTTCCTCCACATGGCAGCTCTGTGGACATATGCATCCAGTGCTCGCACTGGACACATGCAATTTAGCTTCTGCTGGTCAGGCTCCCGAAAGGGAGGAGGACAGAATGCCTGAAGTACGACGGGCCGTGGTACTGAGGAGGGCACTTTAGGGACGTACCCCGGCCTGGGGTACAGAAAAGTTTTGGCCAAGCCAGGCGCAAAGTCTAGGAAGGAGGGGGCCACTGACAGGGCCTGCAAATCTCCGACTCTCTTCAGTGATGTGATAGCTAACAAGAAGACAGTCTTAAGTGTCAGAACTCGATCTGAAACCTCCTCTAAAGGTTCAAACGGAGGTTTACAGAGAGCCTCCAGGACCACGGCCAGATCCCACGGGGGGATACGAGATCATATGGGAGGCCGCAGCCTCAGCGCACCGTGGAGGAAACGTGTAACCAGGGGGTGTCTTCCCACAGACTGACCACTGAGAGGGGCGTGGTAAGCATTTATAGCCGCCACATACACCTTCAGGGTGGAGTGGGTCAACCCTGCAGATAATCTAGCCTGCAAGAACTCCAGCACTGAACCGACCGGGCAGTTAACTGGGTCAAGCTGGCGATCTCTACACCATGAATGAATGAATGAATGAATGAGGCATTTATATAGCGCTTTATTGTGTATTGCTATACACCCAAAGGGCTTTACAATCATGTGGAGGGGGGTCTCTCCTCAACCACCACCATGAAGTACCATGAAGTGAAAAGGTTCTACTTTAGGCCATACAGTTTCCTCGTAGAGGGAGCTCTGGATTGGAGGATGGTCTCAACAACCTCGGTTGAGAGACCAGAAGCTATGAGTTGTGCCCCCTCAGGGGCCACACCCACAGCTTCCACAACTCCGGGCGGGGGTGAAAGATGGTGCCCCCCGCCTGTGAGAGGAGATCCCTCCTGACGGGAATCTCCCATGGAGAGCCGTCGAGAAGGGAAATCAGGTCTGAGAACCATACTCGGCCCGGCCAAAACAGGGCTACTAGTAGCAGACGGACCCCGTCCTGGCGCACTCTCTCCAGAACTCCTGGGAGCAGAGCAATCGGGGGAAAAGTGTACAGACGAAGCCTCGGCCAAGTCTGTACCATGGCATCCAGCCCCAGCGGAGCTGGATGAGTCACAGAGTACCAAAGGGGACATTGCGATGTCTCTTGAGTCGCAAAGAAGTCCACTTGAGCCTGGCCAAAAACTCTCCAAATTTGCTCCACCACCTCGGGGTGAAGCATCCATTCCCCGGGCCTCGGCCCCTATCTCGACAGGATGTCTGCTCCCATATTGAGGTGCCCAGGAATATACACTGCTCTCACCGAGAGGAGTTTGTCCTGGGTTCACACAAGGATCTGGTGCGCCAGCTTGTACAAGGGGCGCGAACGCAGACCTCCCTGGTGGTTGATATAAGAGACCACCGATGTGTTGTCAGTGTGCACCAACACATGGCGATCTCTGAGGTCTGGGAGAAAGAACTTCAGTACTTGAAATACGGCCAGCATCTCCAGGCAGTTGATGTGTCACGTGAGATGGCGGCCGCTCCACAGACCGCGGGCAGGGTGGCCACTCATGACCGCACCCCAACCGGTGAGGGACGCATCTGTCATTAGCGTTACGCGATGACAAGGAACTCCCAACACCAGCCCCTGTGACAAAAACCAAGGTCTCCTCCACATGTCTAAGGCACGAAAGCATCGCCGCGTGACCTTGACCATGCGAAGCGGATTTCCCCTCAGGGAAAACCCCTTGGTCTTGAGCCACCACTTTAGGGGTCTCATGTGCAGCAGGCCAAAAGGTATCACGTTGGACGCAGCTGCCATCAGACCCAGCAGTCTCTGAAACTGCTTTACAGTGAGTGACCGGCCTTCTTTGACTCTCGCGACTGCAGTGAGGATCGACTCGATCCGAGCAGGAGACAACTGTGCCTGCATCGTGGTCGAATCCCACACCACGCCCAGATAAGTGGTCCTCTGTAATGGAGAAAGCACACTTTTCTTTGCGTTTAGTCTTAACCCCAACTCTCTCATATGGGCGAGAACGACATCTCGATGTCGAACCACCGTCTGCTCTGACTGAGCTAGAATCAACCAATCGTCGATATAATTTAGTATGCGGATACCCTGGAGTCGCAGTGGAGCCAGAGAAGCATCCACACACTTCGTGACAGTTTGGGGTGAGAGAGCAAGGCCGAATGGAAGAACCCGATATTGGTAAGCTTCGCCCCCGAAAGCAAACCTCAGGAACTTCCTGTGCTGAGGAAGGATGGAGACATGAAAATATGTATCTTTTAGATCTATCGTGACAAACCAGTCCTCGGACCTGATCTGAGAAACGACCTGTTTGATCGTGAGCATCTTGAACTTCAGTCGCCTGACTGAGCGGTTCAGCTGACGCAGATCTAAAATCGGACGCAACCCCCCCATCCTTCTTCGGAACAATGAAGTACCGGCTGTAGAACCCGGATTCTCTTTCGAGAGGAGGGACCATCTCGATGGCCTCCTTCCTCAGCAGAGTATTTACTTCTTGTTCTAACACTGGAGCCTGCTCGAGACCCACCACAGCGGAAATGATCCCGTTGAAACGAGGCGGAGGAGAACCAAACTGAATTCTGTAACCTCTTTCTACAGTCTGCAGGACCCATTTTGAGATATTTGGCAGAAGCTTCCATGCTGCCAGAAAATCTACTAAGGGAATCAGTCTCTCGAGACTGACCTCCGGTGTAATAGGAGACCTCCTCAGAGATAGCGAGCCCCTCAGAGCCGCAATGCTCACTTTCTGCGCCTCTCTGTATGAGGAGCGGGCACACGGTTGGGGCTGCTCCCGTCCAGCAGCCCCCTGAGCTAGAGAGCGGTGAGGAAAGAACTGCTGAAACGCCACCACTTGTTTATGTGCCTCCTGAAACCTGTTGGCAACGGAGTTGATGGCGTCGCCGAACAGGCCAGAAGGCGCAAGCGGGGCGTCGAGGAGGAAGACCCTGTCTTTCTCTTTTATATCTGACAGGGTCAACCAAAGATGCCTCTCCGCGGCCACTAGGGCTGCCATAGACCGCCCGATTGCTTTGGCGGTCTCCTTTGTGGTGCTGAGAGACAAATCAGCGGTTCTTCTGAGTTCTTGAATATCGTCAGATTTTACTTCCTCGCCCTCATCCAGCTCTTTCAGCAGGTCTGCTTGGTAAGCTTGCAACACTGCCATTGTATGTAAGCAAGCACCAGCCTGACCTGCTGCCGTGTACCCTTTGCCCACCAGCGTTGATGTAGTACGAAGCGGCTTGGTGGGCAGCGCCGGGACTTTAAGAGACGATGCCACGGTGGGAGACAGATAGCTCGCAAGCGTCTGTTCAACCTGGGTCATTGCTCTATAACCGTGCTCATTTAATCCCGAGACGTTACTATAATCAAGGAGAGAGGGACTAAAGAGGCGGGCCGAATACGGTCTTCCCCACGATCTCAAAACCTCAGAATGGAGATCGGGGAAAAACGGCAAGCCCCGGCGTGGAGGGAGCGGCTTAGACCTCAAAAAACGCTCATCCAACTTGCTCTTGAATGGCCTGCTTCTCGGCAGGCCATTCAAGATGTAACTTGGCCACAGCGCGAGTTATAACCTCCACAAGCTCCTCATACTGTGCAAACTGGGGTGGTTCAACGGCGCTCTCGCCATCGCCCTCCTCGGAGGACGACAATTAGAGCGCCGTGCGGAAGAAACCGCTCCGTCAGAGTGCTTCCGAGCCCTGGGAGGTGCCGCTGGATCCCGCAGCAGAGGAAGGAGAAAGGGACTCGCCTGTCTCCATTCCCTTCACAAGATCCACCTGCGAACCCCACGACAGCAATCGCCGTGCTGCCTCGGCAGACGCGGGACCATAGCTGCGAGGAACGCTGGCGAGGGCTCCCTCCTCAAAGAGAGCCCTCCGGGAGCGAAGCGTCCGCAGCGAGAGGCGCTCACAATGCGGACAGTCAAATCTCTCTCTGTATGACTAAAAACAACAGCACAAGCACTGGATGCTTTGAGAAGCTCGTGGGAAACAACCACTGCAGCGAGAGCCAAACAATGAGAATTTTAGCAAATACTCTAAAATATTCTGTTGGGAAAAAAGAAATATATCTATCTGTCTATCTGTCTGTCTGTCTGTCTTTTTGTCTCTATCTATCTATCTATCTATCTATCTGTCTGTCTGTCTATGTGTCTGTCTATGTGTCTGTCTGTCTGTCTATGTGTCTGTCTTTTTGTCTCTATCTATCTATCTATCTATCTATCTGACTGTCTGTCTGTCTGTCTATCTATCTATCTATCTGTCTGTCTGTCTGTCTATATCTATCTATCTATCTATCTATCTATCTATCTATCTATCTATCTATCTATCTATCTATCTATCACCTGTCTATCTGTCTGTCTTTTTGTATCAATCTATCTATCTATCTATTGTCTGTCTGTCTGTCTGTCTATCTATCTATCTATCTATCTATCTATCTATCTATCTATCATCTGTCTATCTGTCTGTCTTTTTGTATCTATCTATCTATCTATCTATCTATCTATCTATCTATCTATTTTCTGTCTGTCTGTCTGTCTGTCTGTCTGTCTGTCTGTCTGTCTATCTGTCTGTCTGTCTATCTATTAGGGCTGTGTATTACCAGCAAAGTCACGATACAATACGTATCATGATACAGGACTGCACTGAATTTCACCTCAGAAGAATTTAATAAAACAGCTGTTTATGAAACACTGCATATAGGGCCATTGCTAACTATTGGCTGAACAGTTGACCTCTGCATTATGAAGGGC
Organism: Spinibarbus caldwelli; assembly: GCA_039654775.1. Classification (NCBI taxonomy): domain Eukaryota; kingdom Metazoa; phylum Chordata; class Actinopteri; order Cypriniformes; family Cyprinidae; genus Spinibarbus; species Spinibarbus caldwelli. The sequence goes on along the minus strand of CM077261.1, from coordinate 22,828,752 downwards.
CTCCATAACTGTACCACAGTAATATAGGTAGCCTAATGGCATATGTTTCATGTTTACATTGGTCACTCTCCACCAGGTACAATATTCTGATTGTTTGCATTTTGTTTTTAAGCCCATAAATAAGAATGTAGTTCTAATAAATAAGAACTCGTTCTAATAAATGTATATTGTAATGTACTCATTCTAATATATTAAAATCATCTTATCATTGCTGGTAGGTTATCATTGCACAAATCAACACACTCTCTACGTTAAAAACAAAAAAAAAAAAAAAAAAAAAAAAATTACAAGAGTTCTAAACTAATGCGCTGTCGTCACTGTATCTCACGCACACACGTCAGGCACTAACACAGATCATGTTGCTCGCGCACACAGATATTCTTTTTAGCGCTGCCCCGCAATTTTATCAATAAAATTTATGGCGTTATTTTTAATGACAAATGTCGCAAGCGCATTATTACAAGGCGAGAGCAAATTCATGTAATACGAGTGCGCGGATCTCTCTGCTTGCACGCCGATTTCCTTTGCTCATGCACAAAACTTGTCGCGCGCTCTCAATTATACGCTGCTCTCTTATGAATTTTCTCTGCTCTCGCTCAGTGAGTGTGTGCGCACTCAAAATGCGTGCCGTGCGTTCACACATCCTTAATCGCTGAAGAGCTACATTATCTTTCTCAACAAGGAGCTGGTAACATCATCGTTTCTAAAGAAATTAAATCTACAGCTTCACTGTTAATAGAGAAACACGGCAAAACGGTGGTACACAGCCTCTCTCTCTCTCTCATAAATGAGCACTTGATAAATTAAACTTTTCTGATAGAGTATTGAAGTGGAGATCGATAAACTGCAAGCTATGTTTTCGGAAAGCAAGAGCGTTTATCCACAGTGGAGAGAGAGCGCGTGCACATGGTTGCCAGATTGACAAAGATAAGTAACACATTTAGCAGATATTTCCGTATTGCGCAAGTGTGAAGCTCTGTTTCGGGGATTTCATCTCTTTATATCAGGCAACCCCGGTTGTGTTCCTCTGCGGCCAGATTAAACCTTGTTGTAGCCTGTATACAGGTGCATCTCAATAAATTAGAATGTCGTGGAAAAGTTCATTTATTTCAGTAATTCAACTCAAATTGTGAAACTCGTGTATTAAATAAATTCAGTGCACACAGACTGAAGTAGTTTAAGTCTTTGGTTCTTTTAATTGTGATGATTTTGGCTCACATTTAACAAAAACCCACCAATTCACTATCTCAACAAATTAGAATATGATGACATGCCAATCAGCTAATCAACTCAAAACACCTGCAAAGGTTTCCTGAGCCTTCAAAATGGTCTCTCAGTTTGGTTCACTAGGCTACACAATCATGGGGAAGACTGCTGATCTGACAGTTGTCCAGAAGACAATCATTGACACCCTTCACAAGGAGGGTAAGCCACAAACATTCATTGCCAAAGAAGCTGGCTGTTCACAGAGTGCTGTATCCAAGCATGTTAACAGAAAGTTGAGTGGAAGGAAAAAGTGTGGAAGAAAACGATGCACAACCAACCGAGAGAACCGCAGCCTTATGAGGATTGTCAAGCAAAATCGATTCAAGAATTTGGGTGAACTTCACAAGGAATGGACTGAGGCTGGAGTCAAGGCATCAAGAGCCACCACACACAGACGTGTCAAGGAATTTGGCTACAGTTGTCGTATTCCTCTTGTTAAGCCACTCCTGAACCACAGACAACGTCAGAGGCGTCTTACCTGGGCTAAGGAGAAGAAGAACTGGACTGTTGCCCAGTGGTCCAAAGTCCTCTTTTCAGATGAGAGCAAGTTTTGTATTTCATTTGGAAACCAAGGCCCTAAAGTCTGGAGGAAGGGTGGAGAAGCTCATAGCCCAAGTTGCTTGAAGTCCAGTGTTAAGTTTCCACAGTCTGTGATGATTTGGGGTGCAATGTCATCTGCTGGTGTTGGTCCATTGCGTTTTTTGAAAACCAAAGTCACTGCACCCGTTTACCAAGAAATTTTGGAGCACTTCATGCTTCCTCCTGCTGACCAGCTTTTTAAAGATGCTGATTTCATTTTCCAGCAGGATTTGGCACCTGCCCACACTGCCAAAAGCACCAAAAGTTGGTTAAATGACCATGGTGTTGGTGTGCTTGACTGGCCAGCAAACTCACCAGACCTGAACCCCATAGAGAATCTATGGGGTATTGTCAAGAGGAAAATGAGAAACAAGAGAGCAAAAAATGCAGATGAGCTGAAGGCCACTGTCAAAGAAACCTGGGCTTCCATACCACCTCAGCAGTGCCACAAACTGATCACCTCCATGCCACGCCGAATTGAGGCAGTAATTAAAGCAAAAGCAGCCTCTACCAAGTATTGAGTACATATACAGTAAATTAACATACTTTCCAGAAGGCCAAATTCTTTCCAAATTCACTAAAAATGTTTTTTTATTGGTCTTATGAAGTATTCTAATTTGTTGAGATAGTGAATTGGTGGGTTTTTGTTAAATATGAGCCAAAATCATCACAATTAAAAGAACCAAAGACTTAAACTACTTCAGTCTGTGTGCACTGAATTTATTTAATACAAGAGTTTCACAATTTGAG